>VXBP01007752.1:236327-511301 GCA_013400115.1 Rhinopomastus cyanomelas | reverse complement strand
GACTGGACTGGATGATCTTTCAAGGTCCTTTCCACACTGTCATATTCTGTGATTCTTCCCAGAAAGTCCTTCCAGGACCTGCAGAACAATTCCCAAGTCTGTAGGAAGTTGTCTCTTCAGTCTTTACATCAGCTAATGAGGCTGGCAAAAAGCAGGCAGGCTTCAGGGCAGAGGAACCTTTCTCTGCTCTGAAAGAAGAATGGAAAACCATGAAGCAGCGATGAGGAACCTCTGAGGTCAGTGGCGATGTGTTAACTGGGCAATTTTCAGAGTAGGGAAGAGTTAATATGTTGTTTAGTCTGTGCTTGGTGAGAGTTTTTCAGAGGCAACTGAAAAGAAAACATAAAATAAATTTTAAAAAAATAAAATAAGATCTAAAATATAAAATAAAAGTAAGTAATTAGACATGAGGATCCAGAACAGAAACAGCTGCATTTTGTCAAAGAAAGTGAAAAGAGTCTCTTATTTCCAAGGTTGCAAGGACCTATCCAGTTGCAGCACTTTGATTAGGAGGCTTGTACAAAAAAATGAAGGATGTCACTCAAATTCTTCCACAAAGGAGGGTTACACTGGTTTGGGGAAGCAGAAGTGAAGTTCTACAAGACAGAAGCTTGGAGATTTCAGTGCAAGATGTTAATCTGAGTTTCTTCAAGGTTTATTCCTGTGAAGGGGTCTGATCTAATACTTCACCATTTTTCAAAGACTGTGACCTTTGTGTGATCTGATCTTATCCTAATCAGGATAATGACGGCGAGGGTGGGAAATGGCCTGATGTTTTATTTATGGACCTGTCCTCAATTAGATGGGCTCTTACAGAGCCGTGCTACAACAGCGACCACGAGCCCAGCTTTAGGTTGTCTTTCATTCTGCACAACCCCATGAAAGACAAAGTGATGTTAGTGTTTGGTGAAATAGCTCCCATTAATACTCCCTAAACTAACAGCCACTCATGAGCTGTAGGAAAAGATATAGCAGCCATCTCGGTGGCACTGTAGGCTTTGCAGAAATACCCAGCAGTGTTCTGGCGTGCAGCGCTGGCCATGGGGCAAGTGCCAAGCACCCGGGGAAATAAAGAAGGAGAGGTTTTATCATTGGTCTTGGACCTTTTGCAATTTTGATTTGCAGGAGGGTTTATTTTTATGTGAGAGCAATGCAATAGCCAGGAAGAGTTACAGCCCAATGGAGTTAATGTGGACAAGACGATGCACGGAGGCCACCGGGCGCTCGGTGAATGCCCTCGGTAGGTCACTCATAGATTCCTTCATAGCCTTCTCCTGGTGTTTATGAAGTTTTACAAACATGCCGTGCCATGCCCTAGAACAAAAATTCATTCCAGCTTATCTTTCCTTGGAGTGCTTCAAGGAGCTGAGCCCCGTGTTAGCGGCAGGTTAATGAGTTACAGGTCAGGCTTAGAGAGGGGAAAATTGTGGTTGCCCTCCCTGGTGCTCTGCTTGCCAGATTTGCATCGATGGAGCCATTGTGGCAGCCTCACTCTTTGCTTTTCCCTATGGAGGAACTTATTGGTTCTTTGCCTATCAGGATTGCACCATCTCTTCATGGTTGCTTCTTAGGATCCTGCAGGCACTTAGTTTTCCCATTGAACCTGCCACGTGTGAGTACCCTCTCAACTGGTGGAACTAGTCAGGTTTAAGACTGGGATCTACGGACTCTAGGGCTGGAGCAGATTCAACAGAACACCTGAGTGTGGTATTTACCAACATCTGCATCATCCCTTTTCCAATTATTGAGTGCAAATTGAATAGTTTGGTGTCATAACCAGTATCAGTGATGCCAAGAAGGACACCTGTACAGCTGCCCTGGATCTCCATTGCAATGTGTTAGATGTTAAGTTCAGTTCCTTAAAAGATGGCTCTGACATGCACATTCATGGAACTGTTTCTGAATTCCTAGGAATTGGGGTAAAATATGATGTGTGTTGGAATGTAATGGCAAGAGAAGGCCATCACCTTAAATAAGGAATGTGGAGAGACCCAATGGACACCAAGTGCTGCATTGCAGTTCTTCTGGTGACTCAGAAACAGCAAATAAGAGCCCAAGCAGCTATTTTACCTTCCTAGAGAAGTATTTAATGGTTGGACTTTATGATCTTGAAGGTCTTTTCCAACTTGGGTGATTCTGTAATACCTTGAGGAATATCATAGAATTATTAGGGATTGGAAGGGACCTCAAAAGATCATCTAGACCAATCCCCCTGCCACAGCAGGACCACCTAGAGCAAGTGGCACAGGAACACATTCAGGTGGGCTTTAACTGTCTCCAGTGAAGGAGACTCCACAACTCCTAATACATTTTCTTTTTTTCCTGTGACTTGCTGTGTAAAGTGAATTGTGGCTGTAGATTTACTGTGTACAAGTGTGCAAAATTAGTCCACTTCAGACTATATTCAACCTTCTGAAGTGGTGGCACCTCTGAAGTGCTGGTTTTGCTCAGGATCTGCTTTGGTGTGTGAGCTATTAGACCAGCTGCAATACTCTTGGAGGCTGTGGCCTCCAATTCTAGGGTCAGACCACAACTGGTCTGCGAGTGGTAGGACCAGTGCCAGCAAGGAGTAAGTGCCACAGATTACCCTACATGGTGGAAAAGGTAATTAATATTTAGGTGTTTACTGGGGGGGACAAGATGGAGCAGATGAGTTAAGGTTCAGATTCATTGCCATCTTCCTTGGTGTTCATGGTTGTTTATTCATTGTCATCATCACTCATGAGGTGACTTAGGCTCTTGCACAATGAGGTGCTAGTTAGCAGGAGGGATGAGTCCAGTGTGAAATTACCAAAGTGCCAGTTGTCATTAACACTTTAGTGTTAAAAGGATGCTGGTGCAGCTGAGACAGCAACTAGAAAACGCAGCCAGCAACTCCAGCACAACTCAGGGCAGCGTTTCAAGACTTTATTGAAAAATCTAAACAGTTTTGCTATGTTGGTCCAAAGCAGGAGGGGTTGGACTTAGATGATATTTTGATGTCCCTTCCAAGTAGTATCAGTCGTGTTCCATAGGTCTGTGTGTATGGGCTGAAAATGCCTGCAGGGTTGTGCAATGTAGGATCAAGGGTGAGTCACAGTTCCACAAGGTTCCCCTGCACAGCTGTAAATTTCATTTCTTTTCATGAGGAGCTACATTATGCAGCGTCAAAACATCATAATTTTCTAGGGTAGTTGTCCTCTGTTTCTAAACTCATCAGCTGTTTCCTGAGCTTTAGTTTCCCCTAAAAGCTTCGTGGCTACTTGTTCATCTTCTGAATTTGGCTCTGCAGAGTGAGGTGGAATCAACTGTCCAGAAAAAAGTGACCACCAACCTCAAAACATCTCTGAAGATTTGTTTTCAGGGGAAATGTGAAAGGTCTTGGGGAATTTTGCTGTTCCCCTTAACAGACCCACAGTTGGCCTAGTCCTGGATCTAGCAAAGTGCTGCATGAGGTGGAGAAGTTAAAGGTCTTGGTGCTCTCTCACTTTGTCCATCCTCTGTGCACCCAAATCTCCCCTCAGCAGTGAATTCTTTGAACAGCCCTGTGATTGTTTCCATCCATGGGTTCCTTCATTCCAGTGGATTTGCCACGGAGCTCGTGCCCATTAGGGATCTCCTCCGCAGCCGGCTTCGAAATCTGCTTGTGGTTATGGGCAGATAAAAGCTGGTGGGGTCAGTTTGGTGGAGCACGGACAAATACTTTCACAGAAGGTTTTCAGCTAATAAACCTGCCCGCAGGTGCTGGGAATTACCCTTCTCTCCCAGATTTCTTTACAATCTGAACCTAATCTTGGCGAGAGCTTTGGTGAGGATATCTGGCCCATTAATTGAGTGACTCTCCCTCCCCCACAGGTCTGTAGCTTTGATTAAGCACCTCTGTACCCAGAGAAGGAACCAATGGGCGGGTGTTATCAGGTGTGTGGAGGGCAGAGACAGTGTGGGATCCCCTTTATCTGTGCAGATGCTCCCGTTTCTGCATGGCACAGCGTTTCCCTGAGCTGCAGCTCCTGGCATCCCACAGGGTTTTAGCATGAGGACCTTTTTCTTCTCTCTGGATATCCTCTGCTGAGAAGTTTCAGCTGCTGGGGGTGGACTGGGTGAAATGCCTGCCTCCTCCAGAGCTGCCCCTTGCTTTAAATGGCTTTTCCTTCCTGCAGCATCACAGCTGCAGGACTTCAAAGCCAGTAGCTGCTGTGGCAGGACCAGGGTTCCCAGAGCAGCCCCGGTGACGAAAGGTGATTTGCAGTGACAGGTTCCATATCTTAGGGTGTCATTTTCATGAATGACTTGCCTAATTAAATTTAATGTGGAACAAGAGTTTGCTTACGTTCTGCCAGGCTTAAGATGTTCTTACTCACACCTTACGGCAGGAACAATCCCTACTGTTGAATAAGGGCTCCGGGATTTAGCCCTCTGTTAGCAGCCTTCCATAAACCCTTTGTTTCCCCAACATGTTACAAACCCAGCCCTAATGGGTTCACGATGACATCAGTTATCAAGATTTGTGTGGTGTTGGCAGATGTTGAATTTTCAGTGGAAAACCATTAAGCAGCTTTGAGTCAGGGCAGGTTTCACAACGCGTATTATCCCGGTGGTTACATGTGTTGACTTCAGCTTTATTTATGACAAAGGAAAACAGGCCTGTGCTTATACAACAACAGCAATGAGAAATTAATCTTCCCAATAGGAAAATCAGTCTTGTCTTGTTAAAGGTACTCAAAGTTACATATTGGGCATGCTGAGCTTGCAAAAACTACGTCTGCAACTTTCAGGCTTAATAAATCGGAAGATTTGTTAAAAGGGAGAAGGGGAGGAAGAAAAAGGTTTTGGGGAGCCTTTATTTTTGGACACGCAGAGTAAAAAAGGTGAAACTTCAGGGAGTGGAGGATGTTTGACAGCTCTTCCTTCCCAAATGTCTCGAGTTTATTTTCCTGCCTGGTTAGATTAGTCGCTTCTGAGTGCTGATTGCTCAGAGCACGCTGGTGCTGTACTCGTTGCTCTGTTCCTCAACACTGCAGCCACGCGACAAAAAGAAGCTTTAAAGTCTGCCTAGTGCTGTTGTCCAGAGCACTGGTGGTGTCCAGGCGTGCATCACAGAATCACAGAGCATCAGGGGTTGGAAGGGACCTCAAAAGATCATAGAGTGCAATGTGATAAGAAACATGCCAAACACCAAGAACAAATGCAGGGAGAGAAATGATATTAAAATAAAAATAAGATCCAATACAGGAAAAGACCCCAAATGCACCAACACAATCACAGATCATTAGGGTTTGGAAGGGACCTTGAATGATGACCCAGTCCAATCCCCCTGCCAGAGCAGGACCATCTAGAACAAGTTGCACAGGAACATATCCAGGTGGGCTTTAAATGTCTCCAGAGAAGGAGACTCCACAACCCCTTATGAAGCACCTTTTCCCAGTCACAGAATCACAGAACATTAGGGATTGGAAGGGACCTGGAAAGATCAGTTTAGTCCAATCCCCCTGTCAGAGCAGGATCCCCTAGATCAAGTTCCATTCACTATTTTACTTAATACTAGGTGTAATCCAAAACCAATTTGGTGTAATAATTAACAATCCCATCACAGACTCACAGGACATTAGGGATGGGAAGGGACCTCGAAAGATCACCCAGTCCAACCCCCCTGCCAGAGCAGGATCACCTAGCCCAAGTCACACAGGAACATGTCCAGGCTGGTTATGAAGCAGCCACTTAAGGTTGTATTTTTTTCAAGACACTTGGAGGAAACTTTACTTTTGAAACACACAGATCCTATGATTTATAAAAACCAAGGTGCAGTATTGCTTTTACTTAGAATATTTAAAAATCAATGAGCACAGAAACATTGCAGTGATATTTGGGATTGGAGGAGATTCCCATTGCCAGCCTTTCACCGAGCTCTCCTCCCGTGTGTCTTATTTAACCTTATAGCTGGGCAAAACAAGACCAACGTGTTTGGGGCACGTGTGGAATTTTCCTTCTGAGGCGACTCCACTATTTTAGGGTTTGCTCCAGTTTAGAACAAGGCCAGGTTTTTCTGCCTTGAAGTCCTGTGTAAAACAAAACACTGACTTCAGCAGAGCTCTATTTTCCATCAAGCAAGCTAAGAATTAAAAATCACCAAGTCTCTGCATAGCCCTGGTTTCTCCAGCAGCAGCAACTTTTCCAGCAAGTGAGACCGATCCGCTGGTGAAGAGGATGGGGCTGATAAGGACCTTTGAATTAGGACCTTGGTTCCCAGAAGTGATCATGGCCAGATGTGAGCGTGCAACTCCAAAACCTCCCCTCCAAACTTTCTCAAGCAACAAACAAATGATGAAATGTTGGGCAATTATGATTTCATGAGTTAGGTGATTTCCTAATTACTACGAATGGGTGAACAGAAGGGCCCTGGTTATTTACACTGCTGACCTGCCCTGGTTTTATACCATTTGTTACAGTCAGAGATGTTTATAGCAAAACTTTCCCTAACAATAACATTAGTGATAAGTTAACGTGCGTGTACGGAGGGAGATAGCACATGAAAGAGTTTTGGGGAAAATAAACCCCAACTGTCCTGTGTTTGGAACTCTGCTGTGTTATTTTAGGACCCCAGTCCTCAAAACACTTCTGGCTGACTTTACTCACACAATTCCAATGGGACAACTCATGTGTATGAAGTTTGGTTTTCTTGTACCCGTTCCCATACCACCCTTTGCTTCCCGATGTGCACAGGCTGGGGTGGACCTAAACATCATCTTATCAATATGTGAAGGGTGGGTGTCAGGAGGATGGAGCCAGGCTCTTCTCGGTGTCATATAGTGATAGGACAAGGGGCAATGGGTGTGTGCTGGAACACAGAAGGTTCCACATATATATGAGAATGAACATCTTGACACTGAGGGTGTCAGAGCACTGGAAGGGGCTGCCCAGGGAGGTTGTGGAGTCTCCTTCTCTGGAGGCATTTAAAACGTGTCCGGGTACATTCCTGTGTGACTCAGTCTAGATGGTCCTCCTCTGTCAGGGAGGTTGGACTAGATGATCTTTTGAGGTCCCTTCCAATTCCTAAAGTTCTGTGATTCTACAGCTCTTAGCTCTCTGGAGTTTAATGAATTAGCTCTATGGGGTTCTGTGTATGGATGAGGAATTTGCACAAGTATTAATTAACGTGTTCCGTAGGCACCAAGTGATCTCTGCCTTGCTGCAAGGCCAATTTGCTGCCATACGGAGCAGAAAGCATCCTTTTCACCCAAAACCCAAACCCGAGCACACCGGCATTTCGGCCACACGCTGAGGTGCGTGAGCAGTATGAAAAGATGTTGGAGCAGGGCATCGTTATCCTGAAACCAGCCCCAGTGCAATGAAACGCCGTGGGGTATCGCGAGGGGAGCGCAGTGGTGGTAGGACAGGCGGGTAGAGCGATGCTCTGCTGCCGTATACGTCGCATCTATAACGCCGCCGCCTTCTCTAGAATGTAATTGGGTTTTTTTTATGAACTGGTAAAATATAGTGCATGAAGGGCTCGGGGGATTTCCATACAGCCACATTTATTCCCACGTGTCTCTCCAAATCATAAATGGTTGTCTTCCTTAGAAATGGATTAGGACAAATTGCATTAGGACACGATTGTGAATCTGATTAAGGTGGAACCACGATCAGGTTTTTTGCTTTTGGACGACCATGTTTTCTTATAACAACCAGAAGACAAAAAGGCCTTTGGCAAGATGTTTCAAAGGCCCTTCTCGTACGCACATAAAAGCAGTTTTCATGCTAATTCAGAAATTGGTCCACACCTATAATTTCTTTATGTAGCCAAGACAAAGCTTTGGGCAAAATGTTGCAGTAGTATATATTTCAGATACAGACTTGTGGTTTCAGTAAAAGCTCGTAAAAAGGAATTTCCATGCATAATTTCCTTAAGGAGAAGACTCAGAAGACATAAAGCTGCGAGAGCGGGCACTGGTTCCAAAGCTGTTCGGGGGGGAGGCATGTGGGAACAAAACCATCCCCAGTGGACAACTGATTTAATGGACTGGATAACTACCTTGTCAAATGAATGAACTCTTGGAAACATCCTGGTCCCTCCTCTTTCCATGTCAGCATCTGACCCGAGCCAAGTGTGTCCTATGGCACCATCTGACGTGGATGGAAACCAGCACAGATACATCTGTCGATGGGCAGCACTGCATCACATTCAGTCTTTCCAGTGCAAGTTGTATCACTTTTGACACCCTTTCTATACTAAATAGATCTGGCTGGGAAGTTGGGTCTTCAAAAATGTCCTTGAAAATAACTTATTTTTAATTTTTCATTCTACTTTTTAAATTTAATTTTTTAATTTCATTTTTTAAATGTTAATGTTTTTAATTTAAATTTGTAATTGTAAAGTATATCCAGAAGTTTTCCAAAACTGAGCTGTGCGCTAAAAGGGGGCAAGCTTCACTTCTTTGTCTGTTCTGTTCATTTCTCATCACTGTTTTCTTGTAATTTAAATTGGCGTTGAACCATTTTGATAGAATTGGACTTTTTCTTTTCAAAGTGAAAGTTTTGCCTAAAATGTCAAATGAAACTACTTGTCCTGTAAATGGGTGTTTGTAGTTGATTTTTCTTTCCCCCCAACCCCAGATTCTCTGCTCAGATTATTCCTTTGAAAATCGAATAGCTCAGCCCATCATTGGGGTTATCTAAATCACGGGGTTTTCTCATTTTCTCTGGTGGGGTAAGGTTTCACAAACCACCTTTTCTTCTGCCTGAAGTGAGATGTATTTGCTTCACAGATTTATCTTCTGTTCATGAATTAATTAATCCCAGCTCCAGACATAAAAATATTCACTCTTGACACTGTGCTCCTGTCAATATCTGTGAGAAGTGACAAAGCTGAAGCAAAACCCAGTGTTTCTGAAAATCGTCGTGTTTCCGTGGTTTGCTCTCTGGACTTTGCAGCTTGGCCACCACCACAAGTCTGTTCTTGAATTTCTCTGCAAAAAGAGGCAAATTAGGCACCAGAAGGCCCTGCGATTCGAAGTTTGTGCAGAGAGGGACTGGAAAAGCTGACTCCTGGTTGTAATTACTCGTATGATTTACCTGCAGCCGTGTCAGTTTTACGGCAGCCACAGCCGTGCGATATCTCTTTACTCAGCTCGTTGTCCCGCTCAATTTCTGTGACAAATGTACTGAAACCCAGTAGGGTTGGGTGCTAGGTCCTTACTGAGCTTAAAGCTTTGTCAGATGGAAAACCTGGCTGAGAAAGGGGTAGAAATGGAACGGCCCAGGCTGATCTTTGGGACCTTTTTTCCCCCTTTGTATTTCTCTGGTTATATTTATTTTAGTGAAGAGAATTGCCAGAAAGACAAACAGAATGGCTCAGGCTGGAAGGGGCTTGGGGGGGTTGTCCAGGCCAACTCCATACACCATGATCTCAGCAGGACCCTCTCTAACTTGTCCTTCTTGTAAGGAAGCACCAGAAACTAGACACAGATGTGCTTTTTCAAGGCTCTTGGTTGGAATGTCTGACCACTACAGTGACAGGGATTTTGTCAGGTCTGTTCCATACTATTGACTTCAGTCCATGGGGGATTGGACTAGATGATCTTTCGAGGTCTCTTCCAATCCCTAAGGTTCTGTGGTTCTGTGATTTGGGTGTTTTGCCACTAGAAAAGTGTCCAAAGATTTATAACTGGATGTCAATAATTCCTAACATTGGAGAGCTCTTCTCTACCTTTCTTACTCTCCTCTCAGTGTCTCAGGATCTAAATGAATTCTGTGGCAACCTCTGTATGGGTCCATCCATGGTCTGTCTTTCCACTGAAACTCGGAGTAGAACAAGAGGAAACATCTCAAAGAAAACTGAGCTCCTGAAAGAAAATCAGGGCACTGGGATGGGCTGCCCAGGGTGGTGGTAGAGTCACCATCCCTGGATGAGTTTAAAAGATGTAGTGTTGGGGGAATATTGTTTAGGGGTGAACTTGCAGAGTAGGGTTGATGGTTGGACTTGATGATCCCAAGAGTCTTTTCCAACCTGCTCTATGATTCTATGAAAATCCTCAGATAGTTGAGCTATTATCATCAAAAGTGTCTGGGAAGAAATCCTGTGAAGTACTTGAACAAAGGGCAGTCACAAGTGAGTATCAAATACGAGTGTACGTGTTTATTGTGTCTAATATACATTATATATAGATATATCATGCACACATAAAACTTATTTCTTCTGTATGTCAGTGTTTTTCCCCCAAACCCACTCATTTTGATCATCAAGTAAATTTCATTTAATTATCTTGCAACTACCAATTTATGGACCTTAAAATGTAAAAAAGGTAAAGCACCAGCGTGGCCCAGGCTGATAATATGATTAAGTACGAGCATTTAACCAAAGTGGTTCACCTAATGTCTTACAGCTATAAATTCTTAGCAGCAGCAGAGTTTTCTGGCAATACTGTTGTGGAATAATTACGGGATTAAAAAGCTGGAATAAGGTTATTTCAGAACTGGTGTAAGTTAATGTGAGCCAGAACTCTCCAGGTCCCTTAATGGGTGTTCTTAACTCAGCGTTAATACTTTATTTAACATAACGTGCTGTGCACTCTTTAAACTGTTAGCTTGGAGCAGATGATTTATGTTGTTCGTGCATCCAAACAAGAATTAATGCCCTTATCCTATTTGACTGGAATTGTTAAGCGCTTTTGTTCTCAGGCTCGTATCACAATGATAACAGAAACATAAAATCAGCAAGTTTTTAATGAAGGGGGTGGTGGGGGGTGATTTGAAATGCCCTGATTTACAAATAGTGGGGTAAGACTCCCTTTTATGTATTTCCTGAGGTGTGGGCAGGTTTGTTTTCCCATTCAGCTCAAAGGGTCAGTGCACTGCAGGCTCTTTGTTGTTAAAAAGCAGCAGTTAAGGGAGCCAAGCCCTTTTTAAAATGGTTTTTATTATTACAAACCATATCTTCCGTTATGTTTTGAGGGAATCTGAAGTGACTGCCACAGCTAATTTGGCTGATCCTATTCAGATCTGAGTTTCTGCAGCTTTCCAGGTGTTGTTCCCCCCCCCCCCCAATTACTTAGAGTTNGTGTTGTTCTCCCCCCCCCCCCAATTACTTAGAGTTGCTTTTAAATATTTCATACCTGCATCACAATTTACTCATCAGCTGTTGTTGTTTTGGCTAACCTGGGCAGCTAGAGCTTTGCTAGAGTAAAAGACATCGCCAGCACAGTGACGGACAGTCACCTGTGGATGTTCCATGAATACATTCCCAATATTAAGGTCACCTGTACAGAAGAGTTTCACTCCACTCTGGTTCAGCCACTGAAACAAATGCCTGAACTTTCCTCTTTTTCTGGATGTGTTCCTGTGTGACTTGGTCTAGGTGATCCTGCTGCTGCAGGGGGTTGGACCAGATGATCTCTCGAGGTCTCTTCCAATCCCTCATGATTCTATGATTCTTCTCCCAGTGCATTTTCACTGGAAGGAGCAGTAGAGACCATTGTCCACCGTCCTGCTGCTGCTGGTTAGAGCTGTTCAAAGGAACCAAAGAACAGGTTCTTCAGAGGTTCATGACCATTTTCAATTGGTATGAGCAAACGTTACATCTGGAATTTAGTAGCTGAGCTGTTCTTATGGTCTTGTGTTCCTATGGCATGTAAAGCAGGGGGTGTTTTCACCTTGATGTAGATTTGACCTACTGGAAGAAGATGCTGTGTAGAACAGGTGGTGATGTGCTTCCATCTGTATATAAGCCAAAGGAGAAGAAATGTTAGTCAAGGAAAGCTTCACATGAACACAACTGAAACAAGAAGTGTGGGAAGGAAAGGTCAAGCCATGACTCTGTCTACAGGTCCAGTAAAATGTGAATTATGTGCATGGAACAATTCAGTGAGAACTGTAAGATGGCATCACTGAAATTACCCTGAAATGAAAATTAGACTGTTTTTATCTAAATCCAACTTATTTTATCTAACACTGGTGGGATGAACACTTATTTTAGCTAACACTGGTGGGTCCCATGCTCCTTCCAAACCCAGTTCAGTGGTTGCCTCATTACTTCTGCCTCACCCATTCCCAGAGAGCAAAAACCCTAATGTGAGAGCCAAGAAACAACGGAGAGATGAAACCCACATCTCCATTTCATGCCATTCAGTTGTTAAATGCATCATCTCATGTGCATGGGTAGAGATTAATTTGGAAAAAGATCTGATCCTTCAGAGCTAGAGAATCTCCCACTGAAGGACTTGGCACTCTCTCAAGCTGGGTTTGCAAAACTCTGGCAGCCCACAAAGACTTTGTGTAAACCCTGAGTTTCTGGGGGAAGTCGTGGGCCAGGCTAACAAATGTTAGTGTTTGTAGTGTGCGTTACATCAACCAGCTCTGAGGCCCTGGAAGGATCAGGATCAGAGATCCCATAAAGCCCCTTGAGACACTGACTTTTGCTATTGGTTGTACACGCAAAGCAGCCGGATACTCTGGAGATGTGAAGTAGAACGAGAGCCTGAGGAAAGAGCATCCACTTCTGAAAACGTTACTGTAAGTGACTTTGCCAAGGTCATGCAGGAGCTGGGAGTCAGACTGCATCAATCCAAAGTTCCCCATCGTGCTAATCCTTGGAAATCAGCCCTTCCTCTGCTTCCAGCCAGAGCTGCCCCAAACCACGTGTATTTTCTAGATGTTGTCCAAAAGGAGAGGGGAAATAAATTTTCAGATTTTCTTTGTCGCATCATCTGTCTGTTTCACACAATGATGTCAAACATGTCACCAGGATGTAAAGTGATTTGGGGACTAATGGCTTCACTCATCGTGTAGGAAAAACAGAGCAGTGGTTGCAGAGCAATGCCTCACACTGTCCTGCCGCGGCCGTTCCTGCTGCTATGATTTAGGAAACTCTAGGCGGTGGAAAAGGTTCCTTTTGAAAGTGTTTTAAATGTCAAATATGAGATTCATTTCTGTGCTGCTTTAATCCAAATGCCAGAGTTGTGAGCTAAGATATCAACCCGAGCTGGGGCTTCCTGAGCTTTGCCTATCCAAACAGCTATCTCTGGAGCTGCAAGTCCTGTTCATGTTGATGCATCCCATCAGTGGAATTTTTGAGAAAAGACGAGCCTCATTTATTTATTTGTGGCCATATGCTGTGGCAGCTCATTTAGGACTGTCTGTGAGATGGCCTTGGTTGTGTTGTTGCTGCATCATGTCTAAGTATGATGGTACACTAAAGAGCAATAGGCTGGGGAGCCAAGGCTATGGGAGAGAGGAACTTTGGAATTATTCAGGCAGCAGGAGAGAAGTGGAGAAAACAACCCATTTCTTGTTCACATTTTTCAGCAACAATATCTCTCAGATCTGTGAGTAGTCCTGGAGCAAACAGCTCAACAGCATGAGCTGGCCTGACCTCAGGAGTTGCTCTCCTACACTTATTTCTACAAAATCTCAAAGGCTTCCTGTGTTCTCTAATGCAGAACAAAGATCTCAAATGACTGGACAGATTGTTCAGACAAGCAGAGATCATTTACCTCCAACTAAGCCCCTACCTGACCTAAATGATGACTTACCTAAATGACGAGTAGGTTACGGTTAGCCAGCCCGTCTCCTTCCAGGAAGGGCTGCTCACTAGGTCTGTGTTGCAGGAAGGAAATTAAATTCTGTGGGAATCAAATTTTGCATCATCAGGGTGGTGGTGGAGGTGAGGAAACATCCCAACCACACCAGTTTGTCCTGATGCCTCTGGTGTCTTCTGTTCTGGTGGTACCACTCTCTAGGTGTGATTGTTTCCAGAAAAACCATCACATAATGGTTATTTCAAATTTAATGTTTCAAAAGGTTCCCATCACGTTCAAGCTCTTTTTGTAATCAACAAACAAAATGCCTGAGCAGAAGGTCTGTGTCGACACAGGTACCAGGGGAAGGGATGGGGTCAGACTATTGCAGAAGCTGTCTGAAGCGCCTTTTGACCGCAGCTGAATTAAAGAAGCCAATTACTGCTTTTTTTTTATGCAGCAGCTTTTCTTCCTGGGAAATGTGTCATCCTTGAAAATTAGGGTGTGAGATACTGACTGTGTCAAATACCCTGAGCACTTCTGATGACGCCAGGAAGGTCAAATAACCATCCCGGGGGCTTGGCACAAAGTCTCCAGTGCGCAAATCAAGAGCAGGCGTTTATCTGAGATCTTAATTCTTGCTGATTTAGGTTTAGCTCTTGGTTTTGGGACTGTAACCCAGAGACTGTGTTTTATGCAGGTTTTGGAAGAGGAAGAGCAACATGGATTGTTTTCTTTTTGCTGTTATCTTTTTATTCTGCTGGTAAAAGTGGCCAGAGATGCTGCAACAGCCCTTGCTGCTCAGCAGGATCCACTGTAGAGATATCTAACGTGGAATGAATTAAAAACACTAGCAGTGCCAAGGCAGCTGCTGTCGAGGAAGCTATGGGATGACTTGGTCTAGGTGATCCTGCTGTGGCAGGGGGGTTGGACTAGATGATCTTTCGAGGTCCCTTCCAGTCCGTAGTGATTCTATGATTTACGCAGCCCTAAGACTTGGGACAAGGCTGATCCAATTCGTGACTTTGGGAAGGAAAAGAAATAATGAGAAATACTGGGTTTGCTGGGTTTTTTTGAGACCTGCTCTTATCAATCAAAAACTTAAACAGGATGTAATGGGAGGCTGAAGGGGCCCTACTGTGTTGGTTTTACTCAGATAGCTCTGGTGAGTTGGGTGAACACACTGTGCCAGGGGAGGATGCTGTCAGACGGTCCTGTTAGAAAGCAACACAATCGTCTGGCTATGGTAGAAGTCCAGATTTCCTTCCTGACAGACAGGCTAATCAGCTACAGTTAAGAGGGAAAGTCGCAGCCTAATAAAGTGCACTTGTCACCAGTTGTCATCTTAGTGATCAATTTGCACCTCCACACCATAACATCGACCCTTCAAGTGCTCTAATGACCCTGAATCCCTAAAGTGGCTCGAGGATTAGGGCCCAGATAATGTGCTGGAAAGGTGCTAATGAAGCAGTGGGATTAAAAGATGAGCTTCATCCTAGTGTTGAGTACCACACGAGCAACGAGGTGCACGTGGGTAAAGCCTCATTGACTTCCACATCCAGCCAGGATCAGGACATTAATTTAATTAATCAGGGCTTTTCATTTCTTAGTTAAACCTGAAGCACACGACTGTGGTGGCTCTGTGTTTCCTGAAAGCAGCAGATGTGTCTCAGGTAATTAAGGTTCCTCTTCGATTTTGTTTCTATCTCTCTTCTCTCAGACTTGTGCTTTGCAGACATCTGTTGCCCGTGTCGGTTTAACTTTGTGCAATTAGCTGTGAGAGGTGGAATGTTCTCAGCAGAACGTACGCAACTGCTTTCCCACGCGCTGGTTGTCTGAAGGAGCGAGCAACCGAGTGTTTGGAATGTAACACACGTCCACTAACAGAACCACGTCCAGTTCTGGAGCCCTTGTTACAAGAGGGATGTGGACGTGCTGGAGTGAGTGCAGAGGAGGGCCACGAGGATGATCAGAGGGCTGGAGCACCTCTCCTGTGAGGCCAGACAGAGAGTTGGGGCTGTTCAGTCTGGAAGAAGAGAAGGCTCCCAGGTGACCTTCTTGTGGCTTTCCAGTATCTGAAGGGGGCTACAAAAAGGCTGGGGAGGGACTTTTTAGGATGTCAGGTAGTGACAGGACTAGGGGGAATGGAGCAAAGCTGGAGATGGGCAGATTTAGAGTGGATGTGAGGAGGAAGTTGTTCACTGTGACAGAGGTGAGAGCCTGGAATGGGTTGTCCAGGGGGGTGGTGGAGGCTCTGTCCTTGGAGGTGTTTAAGGCCAGGCTGGATGAGGCTCTGGCCAGCCTGATCTAGGATGGGGTGTCCCTGCCCATGGCAGGGGAGTTGGAACTGGATGATCCTGTGGTCCTTTCTAACCCAGACTGACTGTATGACTTGGTCTGGGTGATCCTGCTGTGGCAGGGGGATTGGACTAGATGATCTTTCGAGGTCCCTTCCAATCCTTAATGATTCTATGATTCTATATCATGGGTGTAAGCTGGAACATAGAAGATTCCATATAAATCTGAGAAGGAACGTCTTGCCAGTGAGGGTGACAGAGCACTGGAAGGGTCTGCCCAGGGCGTTTGTGGCATCTACTTCTCTGGAGAGGTTTGGAGCCCACCTGAACATGTTCCTGTGCAGCTTGATCTGGGGCATCCTTCTGTGGCAAGGAGATTGGACTGGATGATCTTTCAAGGTCCCTTCCAATCCCTAATGTTCTGTGATTCCGTGAGAACAGTCTCATCTTGCTCAGTGTCCCCAGGATGTGGAAGTATCTCTAGAGACCTGTAGGTTGTGGCAGTGGCGTTTTGGGGTGCTAGTGCAGAAATGGCCTTTGTGTCAATATTGCTGAATATGCCCGTTTAGGAATGTCCAGTGTCTCTACCTTATAATCAAAGCAATTATTTTCATTAAGTGCCCGCAACCTCTCGTTAAGTTACACTTGACCTACCTCTTCAGTTGCCCAACTGAAAAAGAACCCATCAGCAGTAGAGAGGGGAGGAAGGGTAGGATGGGCCACTTCTGGTATTTTTAAGCCCTGGTCTTCATTAGATGCTGCTCCGCTGCCTCATTGTAGCTAATTAACTTGTATATTGAAAACCCTTCAGAATGATTTGATACGGGGAGGTGTGGGAATACGTCGTGCTGGGATTAGCACATTTCCATCGCAGTAGCTGCGTCCCTGCTGTTTGGGTGCTGGGGGAGACAACCACTGACAAATTTAGCTGTTATTAGGATCATTTTCCAGTGGTTCACATTCTACCCACTGCAATTTCAACCAAACGTGCCTCACGTCAGTGGGAGCCGCTCAGACAGATAATTTGCTGCTGCACATGAGTTGCCAGAGTCTACCCTGGCACACCGGGCTGGAGAAGCTTTGTTTGGGTTTGTGGTTCTGGGTTTTAAAAAAAAACCCAGTTCTTCAAAATTCTGGCAATAAAAAGCAGGGTGTTGAAACAAGAAATCATAACCAGGCTGCCCAGGGGGGTTTCAAGGTCTCCTCCTCTGGAGACATTGAAAACCCCCCTGGATATGTTCCTGTGCAACTTGGTCTAGGTGAACCTGCTCTGGCAGGAGGATTGGACTGGATGATCTTTTGAGGTCCCTTCCAAACCCTAATGTTCTGTGATTCTGTGAATGTTTGTAAATATGGAAAGGGTGGGTGTCAGGAGGATGGAGCCAGGCTCTGCTCAGGGGCATCCAGTGATGCAACGAGTGTGAGCTGGAACATAGGAGAATCCATAGCAATATGAGAAGGAACCTCTTCAGGTAAAGGTGACAGAGCACTGGAAGGGGCTGCCCAGGGAGGTTGTGGAGTCTCCTTCACTGGAGATGTTTAAGACCTGCCTGGATGTGTTCCTGTGTGACTTGGTCTAGGTGATCCTGCTCTGGCAGGAGGATTGGACTGGATGCTCTTTCAAGGTCCCTTCTAATCCCTAATATTCTGTGATTCTTTGTCAATCAAAATGAAGTGTTAAACACATCTGTGTTTGTGTCTTCTGCTGCCCTCAAGACTTAAAATGTCCTGCCCTGTAGATTGTCACGCTCTTGCCTCTCGATTGTCTTGTACAGTTTTTCACTTAACGCGGAGCTATTTGTAAACCTGTAGAATATTGCACCTGTGCTGATTCAGGAACTCTTGTAGAAAGTACAACTTTCTGTGGGAAATGGGCTCTCAAGGATGAGGCTCAAAACATCCCCCCCCTCCCCAATTTTACGTTAAAGGTAAAAACTGGCTGTAATACAGAGCAAATGTGAACTTCTGAATGCTGAAGGAGCATCAGCCAGGCATTTCAAAGAGGTGAGGGCTATGTTCCAGCACCAGTCGGATGTCTGTGGAGTAGCATGGCCCTGAGCCAGACATCAGTGACACTTTTCAGTGGGTCATCATTACCTGAGTTAAATTGTGATGCATTTAGAGCTGTTCTTAAAAGTAAGGTATCTTTGTTCCAAACCTTAACCTCCACTTGTGATGATTTTGAGTGAGTTGCTGTGGTGTGTAAGTTCTTTTTACGCTTTGGGAGAGAGATGGAGCCACAGGAGCTGTTTTGTACCAGTTACAGAAGAGCTTTTGGAGAGAACTGAGGTTTGGCCCTTGCCTGCAGGGGCTGGAGCAGAGCTGATGGTGCAGCCTGGCAGATGAAGGCAATATGGAGTCGTCTTCTCTGGAGACATTTAAAACCTGCCTGGATAAGTTCCTGTGTGACTTGGTTTAGATGATCCTGCTGTGGCAGGGGATTGGACTAGATGCTGTTTTGAGGTCCCTTCCAACCCCTAATGTTCTGTGATTCTGCGATCTCCATGCCAGCTCCAACCCACAGACCAACACAATCCATGAGGGGCACACCCTGAGCTGCATGTGTCTGCACATGGTTCTTTTCTCGTGTTCAGAGGTGAAATCACTTCTGTGGAGTGTAGTACATCCAAAATGGGAGAGCAGCAGAGAGTAAATATCAGTAAGTAATAGCATCATGTTTTGCAGGAATATGGTCTGAATTTAATATTTAACACCCAAATGGATGGACCCTGTGAATTTCTGTTACAGACCAGGTTTCTGGTTGTAGTGTGTTGGGGTAGAGGCACTTTTATTCTCCTTTCTAGGACAGACAATAATTTTTGAAGCAGTAAGTGCATTCAGTCTTTTATTGATCGTTCTGTACCCACCAGATTGCCCATTCAGAAGGGAAGGCACGAGCCCCTGTGCCCCCTGGGTCACCTCACTGTGAGGAGGTGATGTAGGAATGGCTGACGTGTGGCCACACATGGGGACTGTGCCTAACCCTCATTTCACCCCCTCATTGACTCGTTGGCTTGGAAGGACAAAACAAACACAACAGCCTTTGCCCAGCTGCAGCAGCGAGAGCTGAGACGTATGTTTGTGTGAATGATGGGGTAGGGCAGGAGAACCCCCATCCCGAGTGGCAGGACAAAGGGAGCTCCATCACCTTGGCAAGGCATGGGCTGACTGAAATGCCCCATTGTACGGGGCCTGAATGGGGTGTCTTTGTGGCTGCGGCGTGGGGGTCTCCTCCGCATCGCCGATTAGCCACACGATTACCCAGATTACACGGGAAAATGGCTAAAGTAAATAACAGCAGCCTTCTGCCACCCCCTCCCTGGGGCCAGGAGCTGAAAGAGGAAGGGGAGTGAAGCCATAAGCCCCAGGCTTGACTAAAGTAAGGATTTCAGGGGCAGCAGCGTGAAAACGTCTCTCTGGTTAAGCGCCGTGTTGGGTATTGTTCCTCCACACAACGTGGAAGTCAGTGTGGAAACTTGGCCAGAGAAGGTCTGAGCTCCTCTCCTTTTCCTCTCTGTCCTCCCAGGCTCATGGAGACTGTTGGGTGATGGTCACACAGCGTGGTGGGTGCAGTCTGTGTCCTGCAGGCATCTCTAACTGGCAGATTAAATCTCCCCTCCCTTCCTGTGTGTGAAAACCCTTTATCCAGCCCAAGGCAGCTCTGCAGAGTAAAGGGAGATGATTTCCCTGTGCTGGAAATCCTAGAGCACATGAAGTCAGCTGGGACCTTGACCGCCTGGACAGTTGGGCAGAGTCCAACGGGATGGCGTTCAATAAGTCCAAGTGCCGGGTGCTGCACTTTGGCCACAACAATCCCATGCAGGGCTACAGGCTGGGGTCGGAGTGGCTGGAGAGCAGCCAAACAGAAAGGGACCTGGGGGTGCTGATCGATACCCGCCTGAACATGAGCCAGCAGTGTGCCCAGGTGGCCAAGAGGGCCAATGGCATCCTGGCCTGCATCAGGAATGGTGTGGCCAGCAGGAGCAGGGAGGTCATTCTGCCCCTGTACTCTGCACTGGTTAGGCCGCACCTTGAGTACTGTGTCCAGTTCTGGGCCCCTCAGTCTAGGAAGGACATTGAGGTGCTTGAGCGTGTCCAGAGAAGGGCAACGAGGCTGGTGAGGGGCCTTGAGCACAAGCCCTATGAGGAGAGGCTGAGGGAGCTGGGATTGTTTAGCCTGGAGAAGAGGAGGCTCAGGGGAGACCTTATTGCTGTCTACAACTACCTGAGGGGTGGTTGTGGCCAGGAGGAGGTTGCTCTCTTCTCTGAGGCAGCCAGCACCAGAACAAGAGGACACAGCCTCAAGCTGCGCCAGGGGAAATTTAGGCTTGAGGTGAGGAGGAAGTTCTTCACCGAGAGAGTCATTGGCCACTGGAATGGCCTGCCCAGGGAGGTGGTGGAGTCGCCAACTCTGGAGCTGTTCAAGGCAGGATTGGACGTGGCACTTGGTGCCATGGTCTAGCCTTGAGCTCTGTGGTGACAGGTTGGACTTGATGATCTATGAGGTCTCTTCCAACCTTGATAATACTGTGATACTGTGATACTGGGATCCAAATTAAACCCATGCTGGTGTTCTGGAAAGTCAGGCTGGACAGATCCCACCATCAGCTACCTCAGAGTTATTAGTCTTACAAGTGTCTCTGTTTGAAATACAGGTTTGTGTTACCACATTTTGGCTCAAAAATGGACATTTTTGTTTCAAAGAGGTTGTATCTCATTCCAGCTTGTCTAATAGAAAGGGTTCTAACATTTATACCTCTTGTAGCACCTCATACACCACCAATGTCCCTGCTGAGAGTTAAACTGGAGCTGCTGTGTGATGTTCCACCTCATGGCAGTGATGCTGTTGGTGCCTGAACTGGGATGCAGCAGCATCCTTGCTGGGAGCAGCCCAAACATGAAGAGCTCTTTGATGCAGTTGCTGTGGCCAGCAGCATGTGGCAACCAGGACCAGCTGGGCTCCTGAAGGAGAATACAGCTCCCTCAGTGATTCAGGGAGAGTTTTGGTGCCTGAAGATGCAGCTGTTCAGAAAGGATTTAAGTGGGTTGAACCGAGACCTGGTTCTTCCCAGAACCTGAATCCATTTGAGGTGGTAACTGGGACCGCAGCTTTGAAACGAGGGGGAAGAGGCAGCCTGACTTGAGTGAATTCCTTTCATTTTAGTTTCAGGTGACCTACTAATAAAATTCAGCACAGGCTTACGCATAGTCTGGCCCAAATTTGATTTCTTCCCTAAATAAAGTGTTCATCCGAAAGCTTTTTGGCCTAGACCAGCTGTGCTACTGGGTCGAGAGGATCAGGGGCTGGTGAATGAGAATAGTAAACTCATCAGTATTCTGTGGGCTTCTTATTCATAAATATTCAAATGGTGCTCTAGTTATGCAAATATTCACGAATCTTGAGAGACAAGGAGGTGCAGCTTTCACTTTGGGGTTGATGAACGGTTGGCATAAAACATGTGTCTCCTCTTCCACTTTCACTGCTGGGAGGGCAAACATTTTGGTGTGGAAAAATACCCACCCCAAGGCCCATAAATAACCCCCAAACCTGAAGTGAAAAGCCACTTAGCAGGACTTCTTTGTGACAGTTAAGTCAAGACCCATTAGCAGGTCATATTTTAAGTCTTTACACTTCTAAGTGGTGGAGAACATCCTCCCCAAATCTCACAGCTGGAAAGTTTATTGGAGTTTGCCCAACACTCCTGGTGGAAGGGAGCAACTTTCCCTTTCTTTGCTCTGGACTGAGTTTTCTGACAAAGTCAAAAGAAAAGGTCTTGATTTATAGTCATCCTTTATCCAAATACAGTAGTTTTTGTTTCTTTTTGTATGGCAGAATCTAAGGAATTACAGAACATTCGGGATTGGAAGGGACCTTGGAAGGTCATCCAGTCTAATCATAGAATCATTAGGGATTGGAAGGGACCTCAAATGATCATCCAGTCCAATCCTCATCCAGTCCAATCCCCCTGCCAGAGTAGGATCACCTAGACCAAGTCACACAGGAACACATCCAGGTGAGTTTTAAATGTCTCCAGAGAAGGAGACTCCACAACCCCCCTGGGCAGCCCCTTCCAGTGCTTTGTCACTCTCACTGTGAAGAAGGTCCTTCTCATATTGATGTGGAACCTTTACATTCCAGCTTGCACTCATTGTCTTGTGTCCTTTCATTAGATGACACTGAGCAGAGCCTAGTTCCATCCTCCTGACGCTCACACCACATATTTAACATCATTAATGAGGTCACCTATTAGTGTCCAGAGCTTCATACACTTGGACCAAACTAACTCAACACCTTGCTGAAGCAGTTTGTACCAGCTGCAGGTTGTCTCTGAGTGGTGCAGCCTGTCCTTGCATCCCCAGCTTTGTGTTCATTCTCCCTGGGTGAAGTTCTGCACACCCTACTGGTTTAATGTTTAATCCCACTGGTTATCCAAACAGCTGCCATGCTGCTGGAAAGAAAAACTCCTTTCAGATCTTTCTGTTGCATTAAAACCTGAGTTTGTGGTGTTTGGAGCATCTGCTGCACTGGTTTGCTCAGGAAGAGCCCAGTGATCCCCCAGTATACCCAATAAAAACATGAGAGGCTTCCTAGGCAAGTTCTCTGTTGCCCTCGTTGTTGCTTCACGGATGCAGAGGAGGAGGATATTGATTGAGCAGCAAGACAGAAGAGAGAATTGATCTGATAGCCCAGCCATGCATTTGTTTTTGCTGAGAGGGGGATTTTTCTGATGGGGAAGGAACAAATTGACTTATTGATTAATTGAAGGGGAGAATTGACTGGGAGAGGCCATGAGAAATGTGGTGGATGTGAACTGCAGGAAAGAAGCTTGTTATTTTATTTTAAAATACAAGCACAAAAATTCATTTCCTCGTTGTCTGCCTTGTAATTAATGTGTTGTGGAGACGGGTGGCTTCGCTCCCGCTCCTCTTGGCTCGCTGCTCGTTCCTTGGACTTCGGCACCACGGGCACGCCTGCCTCTGCGTGAAACTTCTTGTTTTCAACGTGACTGGAAGCTTTCCCACTTTTAAGTCTGTAAAAGTTTGTGTTGGTTTTGGGGGGATTTCTGTTCAATTAAAGCTTTGCCTGGTGCTTTAGTTGGCTGGGTCTGCCAGGAACAGTAAGTGCTCTTTGTCACTGTCTGGAATTGCCTAACCCAGATCTGGGGTTGAGAGTGCATCTCACAGAATCACAGAACTTTAGGGGTCGGAAGGGACCTTGAAAGACCATCTAGTTCACTCCTCCTGCCAGAGCAGGACCACCTAGATCAAGTTGCACAAGTTCAGGTGATTTTAAACTTTATCAGAGAAGGAGAATCCACAATCCCCCTGGGCAGCCCCTTCCAGGGCTCTGTCACCCTCACTGTGAAGAAGTTCCTTCTCACATTGATGTGGAACCTCCTATGTTCCAGCTCACACCCACTGCCCCTTGTCCTATCACTAGATGCCCCTGAGCAGAGCCTGGCTCCATCCTCCTGACACCCACCCTTTCCATGTTTATAGACATTAATGAGGTCACCCCTCAGTCTCCTGAGGTCAGGTTGGGCATTACAGAATCACAGAACATTAGGGATTGGAAGGAACCTCAAAAAACACTGATTTCCTCTGTGGGAGAGGGCTTCTAAGTGCTGCAGCAACAAAAAAAATAATTAAAACAGGAAAAGAGGCACCAAAAACGTAACACGAGTTGTAATAAATAGCTACCTATTGGTGCCACAAAAACATTAATTACTCCAATGCTTAATTTAAATCCTAATTTATTTAATTGCTAATTAATTTAGAATTAATTTCCTAGTTTCTGTCCAGATGAGGTTGCCACTATCTGCATATGGCTCCTTCAGACCAGCAGTGAAATGGCATCAGCAGCTTCCAAGCACTGATGTCCTCTGATGGCTCCAACTCCTGGAGTGACCTCAAGGAAGGGTCTGTTCCTCTCCTTGGGAAAATCTGTGATGGAGCAGGAGCTCTTCAGGGGATTTCCTGTGTTGTGGGGCAGCAAAAGGCAGAATCCACAGGGACAAGGGTGATTACTGGAGCTCGCTGTTGGAACCCTACAATAATTATCTTCTTGCCATGATGCTGCCCTGGGAATGGTAGAAAAACCAAGTGCTACCCTGCTTTGGCTAGTGAAGGAGCTAGTTCTGCCCCTTCCTCCCCTTGAACCCTTCCAGTCAGCCCAGATGTGCCACAGCCTCATTTTTGTTGCCATTAGATGAGATTAATCTGTATTTATAGCGGCGATGCTGGAGGAGTGAGCTCTGCTAAGGGGAAACCTTGGAACCTCTGCACCTCCAAGGGGAGGAGGAGAAGGACCTTTAAACTAACAAATAACAGGCTTAGCCCAGAAACTGCCTATGGGAAAAAATAGTGTCAGAAATCACCATGAATTGGGGTGGAAATGGATAAGGAAAGGCTCTTCAAATAATTTTAAAGAAGAATTCTGGAGGCTGCATTATTCTCAAATACTAAATTATTTGGAAACAGGGGCGTTGCTGGTCACTGTGACACCTCCGTGTTGCTGAAGCAGCATCAGAGGTAGATGAGAGGGGGGAATAGAGGCGTTTAGGGAAGTTTGTGCAGCTGGAAAAGATCTTCAAATCTGAATTCTTAATGGGAAACTTATGAACACACCAGGGCTGGACAAACATTTCAGTGTGAATAATTCACAGGGCGGTACTGCTAAGAGTAGGAGGTTGCTGTGAAGGTGGTTACAGCTAGGGCAGGGTGTGTGCCAGGAGGAGAGGTGTCACCGTCACACGATGGCCCTGGCTCTGTCTGGGATTTCACCTTGGACTGAGCCAATCCATCATCCTGCTAAAGGAAAGACAACAGCAGGGTTTCTCCATGAAACAGAGGAGTGTGACCGAAGGATATTTTCCTCCGTTCTCCTCCCTGGTAATTCGCCTGCTAGAAAGCAAAGTGTTAGAAAGCTTCTTCCAACAAATGAGACACTGCTCACAGACCGACTGGGTGGGTTGTCAGGGCTGCTCAGGGGGGTCCTGAGGTCGACAGAGGCTGCAGGGGCCTGGGGATTCCATCTCATAGAGGGGATCACAGCAAATCCACCGGAGCCCTTCCCCAGTAACCCAGGTATCACCCATGGGATCTGGCTCCTACCTCCAGTCTTTGATAACAGACACAGGCAAGAGGTTAGAAAGAGGGTAAAAGGTGAGATCTGGATGAGATCTGAGGAAGAAATTCCTCCCTGTGAGGGTGCTGAGACACTGAAACAGGTTGCCCAGGGAGGTTGTGGCTGCTCTACTCCTGGAAGTGTTCTAGGTCAGGTTGGATGGGGCTCTGGGCAACCTGGTCTGGTGAGAGGTGTCCCTGTCTGTGGCAGAGGGTGGGGACTGGTTGCTTCCAACCCAAACCACTCTATGGTTCCATGATTCCAAGTGTTACCCTGTTCTGTCTGTGGAATACCTGGTGCCTCAGCCTACACCAAGCCAACATCTAACTGGGGGCTTCTTGTCCTCTGTTGTGTCCCAGGTCAGTTTCCCACAGCACGTGTGCTCTCATTCCTTCACTAATGCAAACAGAACATCCCAAAAAATATCCCCTCCCCAACTCAGATAATAACATGTCACTTCTAATAAGTCTCACTCCAATCTGCAGAGGACTTCCTTGCATTACTTCTACCAGGAACGTGCTGTCAAGAAAAGCAGCCACATATCCCCCCTTCCTGCCCTAAATTTCAGCCTCACTTCATTAGCACCAGAGGCCAGATTGTCTAAACTGCTGATCACAGAAAAAGGCTCGTGAAGTCCATAGGACATGTTGGCAGGGGGGTTGTTAAAAACACTTGGAGATAAATCACAGCTCATGGGTTAATAATCAGAACTGCCAGCAGAAAATACAGAAAGTTGAGTCACAGACCTTTGTTAGCTTTTTTCTTTTTACATGAATCCATTAATTTATATTTTTAGAATTGCTGAATATTTAAAGCTCCAGACTGGAGCTATTATTAGGGTGGTTTCTTTGCTTGAGTTGAGCTCAGGTGATGCCACTGATCCCCATTTCCAGTCCCCTAACTGGAAATTAGTGTTTGAAAAGTGGGTATTTGCTGAAGAGGAAGGGCCCTCACAAGGTCTAATCAAGAGGATCAAGAAAATATATTTGTCCTGATCTTTTCATGATGGGAAGTTGTTCATAATTAATTTATAAAGAGGGCACCAGTATATCAACAGAACCTTTCTGAATGCCCTTGTGTGGATTTTTAAAGGCAGCCAGTAAGACCTGGGGGCTCTTAAATTGCACAGCTCCAGGAATTTGGTAATTTCCTCCTCCTGAGCAGCAAGAACCCTGCACAGACCTATTTCTGTAGGTGTAGGTGCATGTGTCTGCATGTGGTTTTTATATACACATATATATGCTTTAATAAAATATATGCCATGAATACAAACACATCTATACACCCCCTTTGCCTCCTTTTCTCCCAGTCTTCCTTGAGACCCTCTTTATTTCTTTTAAATCACTTTCTGGCTCAATTAAAGCTCTGCTGGACCCATTAAATTCTGCTTCTGCTGGTATTTCAGGCTTATTTTAAATTAAAGATAACACCAAAAAAATTAATAGCAATAGCAGGAGAATATAATTTCCATTACGGGAATATTTTGGTCTAGTTTTTACGCACAAAGTAAGAGATGTAAATGAGGAGACACCACCAACGTCCCCAAAGCGAAAGGGATGTGCTGATGTTTTGACTGGGGTTTAGGCTGCCAAAGAAAAGGGGAAAAGAGGGTGAAGTGAGTGGGAAAGAGAGAGCTCAGGAAATCAAAGCTGCTCCGTAGAGGTAGTTCAGTTTGCATAATCTATTTGAAGTACAGGTGCCCTCTGGTGTGTGAGCGCTCCCTCCCTCAGCAGCCCCCACACTTTTTTCTTTAAAAATTGGGATTTCTGCACACCTTTGTGGTTTGGGGAGGGCGCTGGGCTAGCTCAGGACCTGCGTGCTTGACTGGTCGCCGCTGCCGAGCCAGGCTCGCTGCTAATCCAGATTTATGGTAAGTCTACCCTTCCCCTGCGTCTACAAGGTCCAGGGACATTCGGGCAGCCAATCTGCCCTTAAATATGTCTCTGAGGAAATGGTGCTAATTAGTATTGGAATTTACAGCCTTCCATTTTATTGACTTGTCCTACTTTCTTCGATAATTAACTAATGAGTAAAGTAATGAGCTACCTTAGTCAGTCATGCTGTTCAATTAAACAGCAAATCAATTATTGAAAATAGTTTCGGATGGCTCCTGTGTCGTCACGGGGAGTGTGCGGTGCGCACATGCGTGTGATAGTGTCTGTCGTGTGTGTCACACAAGTGTGTGTTAGTGCTGTGCTCACAAGCCAGGCTACCAGTCATCCCTCTTGCCCGTGCTGACCTTACTTGAGCTGAGTTTTATTTCCCCAAAGCCTGGGAAACTGAAACAGAGAGTCTCTTGTGATGGGGACGTGGGCAGAGGGAGGTTAGGGAGCTGGAATTGCCCTTCCACTGCTGTCATCACACTGCTTCTTGGCTCTTTTCCTCTTGACACACAAATACAAGTCCTCAAAGTTCCAGTGTCTCTTGGCCACAGCAGTACCCCGGAGCCACAAAGGGGATGGCAGGGAGTTAAGGATTTCCCTCTTGAGGACTTTGTGTACCAGCCTGGGCAGCAGTTGTCTATGGGAAGAAGTTCCCAGGACCGTACCCCTTGCACCATGCACATGATAGTCCCAAACCTAGGGGACCACCGCACATCCACTCATGCATGGCCACGGGCAGGTCAGGCTGGGGCAAAGAAGGGCCTCTAGATCAGGCAAAGACCTTTTATTGTCCAGGATGGGAATATTTATGAGAAGTAGTTATCTCCCTAATGTTGTGAGAGTGACAACTCTTATGAGTGAAAGTCTCCCAGTGACACTCGACTTGTTGCCTTTGCTCTTCCTTTTAATTCTACTTCTGTTGTTGGTCTGTACCACAGCACCATGCTGTGTAGGGCAGCTAAACCTGTCCTGGAAGCTCTGCAGTTTAGGAACAGTTTGTGCTGTTCCAGTAAGGAGTTTTGTCTTGCCCAGTCCAAGGACCCCTTTGCTGTGGGCAGCTGCAGTTTTCAGAGATGACAGTAACGTTGTGTGGAGCAGTCTGAGGGTTTTAAATCAGCAATAGACATGTAAAGGTGACTAGATAGAAAAAC
The DNA here is from genome assembly GCA_013400115.1 of Rhinopomastus cyanomelas. Taxonomy (NCBI): domain Eukaryota; kingdom Metazoa; phylum Chordata; class Aves; order Bucerotiformes; family Rhinopomastidae; genus Rhinopomastus; species Rhinopomastus cyanomelas. The sequence continues at coordinate 483,356 of VXBP01007752.1, read as the reverse complement.
TGCGCTGGACATAGGATTTTAACCTAAAATTATCAGATGGAACAACATCCCCACAGCCTTGCCGTGCTCCCTCGTGGTAAGCGGCACAAATCGTGCCGTGCCGTACTCGTGGGCTCCACAGTCACCAAACACAGCCTGTAATTAGTCATTATTGGTGATATGATGGGTTTGGTTGGGTTTTTTTCAAACATAGTGAGCCTACAGCATTCACACATTCCAAATTCAGAAAACCTCCCAAATCTATAAGAAAAACCTGCCCAAACAGGGGGAGAGGAGGCTGGAGACACTGGCCTTTGCCATCCAATTGAATGGTGATTCGTTAGAGAAACAGCAGGCAAAACCAAATCAAAGACCCTTCAAGGAAACAAAAGGGCACCATAAAGTTTTCATTTCCAAACAGTTTTAATTCACTGTTTCATTTCCAAACAGTTTTAATTCGCTGTTTGTGCTCTTTGCTGAGGAGCACAAACATTCCCATATGAATTAAATTACAATTTACATATGAATTACATTAGAAATATGAGCTACGCTAAAGAGATAATTAGCGCTGTCCTGGGTTATGCGAGCGCAAACAAAATTAAATAAGAACCATTTCAAAGCCAAGTTTGGCTTTGCCTTTGCAACGGAGCTGGTTTAATCAACGATAATGACTGGAATAAATCCACCGTGTACAAAACAACCCACAACGTGAGGTGCCACCGCTGGTCTGTCCTGTGCGGTGGAGAAGCAGAGAGGAGCACGGTGAGGGGCTCCGGAAGGTTTGCTGCTGCTGCTGGCAGGAGAGTGGTGGTCCCTGGAGCTTGTGGGGCAGCAGGACCCATGATGGAGCAGTGATGCTGCTCTGGATGGGGAGGGAATAGGGGATGTGAGAATGTGTGCCAGGGATTTCTTTTAAACCTTATCTATGAAAGAAGAAGAGCTGGCACAGGGAAAATCCATCAGTGCATCAGAGAGCAATAAAAGGGAGGGAGGTGGAGGATAAGGGGGAGAGGAGACAGTGAGAAGGATAAAGATACGAAGCAGAGTATCTGAGCATCGGTGCCCCAGCCCCTAAACTGCTTTATGACTGCCTTGCCTAATGAGCTAAACTCTGGTGACCATAAAACTGAAATATAATTATGACATTAAAGATGCCTATATTTGAGCTTAATTATTAATTAATTTAATGAGAGAATAGGAGGCTGTAAAAAAATTGCTAATTAAGCGGCTCCGTAAAACCGCAGACGGCGGCAGAGATTTACTAAGTGATGAATCCCACACCAGTGTTTGGGCTGTATCAATATCCTATTAATATCCCACACACCAGAGGTAGCGGCCAGCCCCGCAGCTCGCGGCGCAGGCGATGTGACGGGCATGCAGAGCCAGCTCAGAGCAAGGATAGAAACTAGCAGCTGGCAGCAACCTTGAGGATGATCTCTGCCCACCCCAGCCTCCCTGGAATCAGTTAAATAAACTCAAAAAGAAAAAGAAGAATAAAATAGCTCAGGCTTACCGTCACAAAGGTGAATACGCTGGCTCGAAGCAAAGGACCCACCTGTGGTCTTGGACGTTGTGTCATGCGAGAGGATGGAGTGAGCCTGGACTGAGGAGTGATGGAGCAGGAGGGATGTGGCACTGGAGCGGGTCCATGTGCTCACACGGGGAAGGGAGCTGAGTGGGAGTGAAAAATAACAGTCCCCGTTGTGATTAGTGAAATTAAACTCAAGCTGAACCTGCAGGGGCTCAGTTAGGACCTGGGGGGATGATTTCAGAGGTTCCCGCGTTGTGCTACCAGCACCCAAGGAGGGGTGATGCATTTGAGTGATGACCATTTGAAAACACAGAAGAGGAGGGTAGGGAAAGATATTAGTACTAATTCCTATTTCCAGGAAGATAAAATCAAAGGGGGGGGGAGGCAGGCGTTGTGTCTCACCCGTCATGTCTCTTAATGTCAGTCTTGAGTAATTATGGATAAAGCAAAAGGAAAAATTCACATAGCCCTTTGTAGTTCTGTAGGAAAGGATGAAACACCACTGGGCAGGGTAACAGGGGAACCCCAGCAACAGGTTAAGTAGAACAGGTGTGGTTTAATATTTGAGAACCGCTGGGTTCTATACCTGCACGTGGAATAGCTTTTCCCTGCACAATTTGTGTTTTAAACAACTTTTATGGCAGCTGCGAGGAAGAATTTGGCCAGAAAGAGCAAAGACGCAAAGTTTTGGTTTTAGTGTCCTTCTTGGGGTGGGTGAACAAGGTAGTTTTAAGGATCCAGGAACTTTGTAGGATGGTCTCGCTGACCTCAAACATTGGTGCAGCTGGCAGTGTCTTGAGAAGCCTCACTCGTGGGTTTTGTGTGAGGATCTGCGGTGAAAAGAGCTGCTGCTTTAAAAAGAAAGATCTCTATCCCAATGTAGAAAACCACTCTGGCTGGCTTCTCTCTTCTAATAGGTCCAGTTAATAAATGCAAAAGCTTCTACACATTCATTATCATTGGATCATGCACTGCAGTTTTCTAGATTTTCTAATTTCTCAATAAGTGGCTTTTTACCAGAAATAAAATGGGATGGATTTCTCCAGAGGTGTTTCCACCTCTATGCCCTGCCCCTCTGCTGGAGGCTTTGGGGGCGTCTAAGCTGTCATCCAGGTCTCAATCCCTGCAAGGCAGAACAGGAGTTAAGGGTTGGAACTGGCGGGTTGCTAGAGAGAGTGAGCTGGCAGCACAGTGTCTGTCTGGGAAGGGAAAGAAGGGCAGGAAGTCTGGGGATGCTCATCTCCAAACTTGGTGTGATGCAGCTTCCTATGAGAAAGGGATATTTGAGGAAGGGTGAATATTGGTGGGTTATTGCCAAACCAGAGGCTCATTGATTGTTTTCTGTGGTGCTGCCATTTAGAATGACAGGGTGGCTCAATGACTTTGAAGGTCTTCTCAAACCTAAATGATTCCACGATTCTGTGATCAAGTCGATCAGTAGAGCACAGAGATGCTGTTTTTGACAGATGGCTTATGGTTGGGGATATTGGTCAAAGGAAAGAAGTTCATGTATTTTCTACTCATTTTCCATGAGATCGCAAAAGGAAGAAGAGACAACTTTGGGGTCTGCAGTCTGAAGAAAGTTCTCACTTTGTGTTTTGCCACCAGGTCCCACCTGCATTTCAACCTCTGCCCAGCCTGCTTTGATCTTTTTCTTTCCATGGCTGAACACAAAACTTGTCACAACCCCAGCTGGTCAGAAGAGTGTTTAAAGTCTCTTCTAAATGCAGTTCCCTGTCCTAGATTTCAGCGGGAATATTCATATAGTTAAAGCTACAGGTCTAAGTTCTAAAATGCATTTACAGGCAAATTTTAACCTTTAATCTCACCTTAATCTTTAGGGCTTTTTTTTTCCTCTTTTGTTTGTGAAGTTAGAACATTTTGATTCGTTGTATGAAGAACCCCCCTTCTGTACGAAAGGCTCACCGAGGAAGCCCCAGCTGCGCACGACAAATATGCTAAAAACCCTAATAAAAAAGAAACAGCAGCAGAAAACAGTGTGGAAAGATGTAAATTCTAGCTATAAAAACAATTTAAACAATCTAAACAGAGCAAAGTTACTTTCTCTACATTTACATACAGTCTGAGGTCGTGTTTTCTCCTGAAAGAGAAATCTGACTGTAGACTGCTTGACATAATTGAAGTAAAAATTGCCTGGAAAAATAACAACCGTCTGTTTTCAGCAGATCCACGTGAGAAACTAGGGGTGAAAAGAAAAAGGTGAGGAAAGCATCTCAGGAATGCAGGTGTGACAGCATTAAAAAACCCCAAGTCTGTGGGGAATTAGAGGAAGGGGTTGTGACGGCACCTTTCTCTGGTATGAAGGCCGGCTTGAAGGAGGAGAAGGTGGTAAAGGTTTCTCTGAAACACTCCTAATGCTCAGGACAGGATCGATTTGTCAATGGCCACAGCTCTGTGGGAAGTGGCAGATATGTCACTCTGTTCTAGGATGAGGAGAGGAACCCCCAAAACTCTTGAGTTCCTACCGTTAGCAGCAGAAGAGATGCTCGACGCAGCAAATCAATTTGGAAGGATTAAATAGCAAATTGGTCTTTGCATCACGAAAAGTAAGATCCCATCTGGAATGAGTTTGCTTCTTGTTTACAAATGCATAGGTCTGAATGAAGAATGGGGGGGGGAAAGAATTAATACTTGTTCCCTCAAGCAGTGGGAACCCCGGCTGATGACAATCTCCGTGGCAGTCAGGTCGGCAGGCTGGCATTTGTAGGTGTCCACGGATCTTTCCTCAGATAGCTCCTTGCATGCACAAGCCTAAACTTTCCTGGTGGCACAAAGGGTCACACATATCATACTTGCTTTTGATGCACCCCAGTAGTGACATAGTCTGTCATTGCATCACCCGTTTGTATTAGGACACATAACAACAGCACCCAACTGGATGACCTCACTCTCGCCCTACTTTGATCTAGTTCAGTCCTTTCTGGTGACCCAGGTGTATAAGACAATTCCCGGGAGGTGGCTAAAAAAACCCCCGATCACGCTTGGGAACACCAGCTGCAGAACAACCGGGCAGCACCAGTTCAATTTACACCAAGGATTTAGGTCACACATCAGAAAATGTATTTCCAAAGCCCACGCTGACCCTAACCCCGGTTTACAGGCTCCCAAGGAGCCAGATTTACAAAACCCACCCACAAAGAAAAGGTTAAAGATAATAACGGGTCTACCTGACATCGTCCCGTGTTGTAATCACGGAGCAGGACAGCTACACGTGTTCACACAACGCACACTGCCATCGGAGCAGCGCTAACACACGTCCTCCTGCTCCGCATACATGATGCCAATACTCTTAGGTTCAGACTGATACAAACCAGAGCAAGCTGTTTTCTGTTAAGTGAAGGGAGATACTGAATGAGTGGTATCAGTCTCACATTTGGATCTCAAAATTCCTAAAGCTCACTTTGGGAGTGGTTTAAGAGCAGAGGGTCTGATTCTTACTTACACTAATAACACAGAAATGTAAAACAAACTTAAACAAGGGTGTGAGTTATATTAAATCTACTCAGCCTGGTGCAGCAGGGACAGTAGGACAAATGAGAAATCACCCCAGCAGCTCTACCTCTGCAAACTGATCAATACATCAACGCTGGGTGTGATCTACCTTCTAAACAAAGATATTGTGATGGAATATGAGGAAAATGAGAGCCTCTGTAGTTCCTCTTCCCTGCTTTTCCCCACATCCCTCAGCTGTGTGACAAGGGGCACTGCCTTTTTCAACAGGCATCACCTTCCCCTCTGCCTCTTCGCACCAGCGACAAGGCTCCTGCCACAAAAAGCTTACGTGACACATCCGAAATGCGGAGGGAGAGAAGACTCAAACGTTCATTTGTCCTTCCCCTCTCCCCGTGTGCTCCTCAGGCTCTTCTCTGCAGCCCCTTTTCCCTGCCCTGCTTACGGGTGAAAAACTCCATTGCGAAGCAGCTCGTGTGGTACCTTAGGAATGGGCTGGGGTGAGGAGTCTGCAGCTGGAGCTGTGGAACCGATATCCAGGTCAGGCGCAGCCCAGTGATCGCTGGCACTGGTGGGCTTTTGACTGGTGGTGTGCATCAGCACAAGGGCAAACCAGAGGCAAGGTGAGCAAATTCTCTGTGTCACAACCTGATGAAATAGGCTGATATCCATGAGAACAATCTGGGCTCGTCACGCCAGGCAGATATTAGATGTGAGACTTGTCTACACTTGAAAATTTACAAAAATAGCTCATTTGAAATTATTGCTGTGGAACAGCTTTTTGGGCAGAAAGCTGTGGGGATGTTTCTGAACCGGTTTAGATTAGTTATCTCACTAAATTTCTAAGTATAGACAAGCCCTCGTGATGTGTCCTGCTACATGAAGATTGTTCTGTTCAATTAGCTCTCATTAAGGAAGGCAGAGAGGGGTAAAAGTAGATTCTCATTAAGTACAAATTTCCATCTCTCTTAAGCAGAACTGGGGACACAAATTCAATTCCATGGGTGTTTTTTTGGTCACTGAGCAAAGCGGATCTTCTAAAGAAGCCCTAAGCTTGCTCAGCATCAACTTCAAGGTGGAATCCTTTCCTGTGAGGGTGCTGAGGTTGGTTGCCCAGGGAGGCTGTGGCTGCTTTATCCCTGGAATTGTTTAAGGCCAGGTTGGATGGGGCTCTGGGCAACCTGGTCTGGTGAGAGGTGTCCCCGCCCATGGCAAGGGGTTGGAACTGCATGATCTTCGAGGTTGATTCCAACCCAGACCAGTCTGTGATTTTATGACCAATGTTTTGGTGTTCAGGGACCTGGGCTGGTGGGACAGTGCCCTTTGAGATGAGGGTCTGGATGATGATGATAAATCACAATTATGAATTCTGATTATTTCAAGGAGAGTTCATTGTGCAAACATCTCATGGTTGGGTTGGATTGTTTCTTCTCAGAATTTCCAGCTTGGTTTTTCAGTAGGACAGGCAGTGGGTTAAATAAAAGCCAACACTTTGGGGGCTAGGAGTTAAAATGTCAAATATGGGGTGTCTCCACTGAAGTCAGTCGTCCATCAGAAGCCAAGGTATTTCCTATCTGCAATATTTTGAGCAGAACCCATTAAAGCAGAGTTTGAGCAGGAAAAGCCACCATTGGTGACACTGCTTGGAGGTTCCACGTGGTAGCTGGTCTGTGTGCTGGCACCACAGCCACAGCTCCACAACACCAAGACATAGAGAAAAAACCCAACTTTCTAATTCTTTCTAGAACCCAACGACTAAAGAACTTGCCACATGCATATGGATTAAAAGCCAGACTGTTTATTACACGTGTTCAGGTCCTAACTGGACGGAGATTACTACCCAGGCCAGACTAAACACTTTTAATTTACCGAACCAGCGCTGGCTATAAAGAGAGGGTGAAATAAATGTTTAATATATCCTATATCATCTTTCCCAAAATGGTTTCTATTTATCATCCGAGGACCTAATCAATGCAGCTACATATAAAATCCACAGATTTTATAGTCCAGTAATAAGGGCATGCAAATGATGTTGTCATATAGGCATACTGGCTCCCAAAGATGTATAACACCTATCAGGCCACTTAGCCATTATCTTAATTAGGAGAGGATTATCCCCGCAATGGCGAGGCCGTAATAGAACAGGGAGCTCTGAAATATGAACCATCCCTGGCTGTGTGTTTACCACTCATTCCGACCGCACTTACATTCCCATTTCCCCCTTCCTACTGTTTGGTTTTTGCTGGTGTTTATTCATCCCTCCGTAAGCCGCGATACGGTGCGGCACCCCATCAGATGCACCCCGAGAGCTCCAAAGAGCCATCCCCAGCATATTAATCCCCCATAAAAATAAATAAGCTATATGGGAGAGAGCGTTTCTATACGGGCTGAGTGCTAGCACTGGCAGCTGGAGCACGAGGTGGCGAGGACGTGTGTGCCAGCTTTGAGGTTCACGCATGAAGAAGCTCTTTGTAGGATGTTGTTGCTGATATGGGGTTTGTCAGTGGATTTTTTCTCATCTTAGTAGACATTTTTTTCCATAATAAAGATGCTGTCGTGACCCCTCTTGCTGTAGAAGTCAAAAGTGCCTGGGGAAGGGTGGGCAGAGGACAGGGGAACCTGGCAGGGATGGGGTCACGAGTTGGGACGTTGCAAATACAACAGATTTGTTGGGGTTTTTCCTATAAGAGGCGAAACCCCATCTCTTCCCGCCGTTACATTTGCTCTGATGTATTTTCTGAAAGCCGCCCAAGTATAACTATTTATTTTAACTAAAGTAATCAAGATTAATGTCAGCAGTTATGACACACGCTGTTTGCTAAAGAACACATAGAACAATTGCTCAAGGCAAGCTTCATTAAGAAATCAGATAAAATTAGTAAAACTGATTATATTTCAAAACTCGGCAGCGGCAGCAGCTCAAATTGCCATTCAGGAGCCTCCAATTAACACAATTGGTCTTGTTCACAATCAGCTTTGTAATCTCATTAGCCTATTATATTTTAATCATTGGGATAACTGCACAACAAAACTTGTTTTCCTCCTGCGCTGGCTGCTGACGGCGCGAGCAAAGGTGCAACAAGCCTTTTCTTTCCCTTTTTTCCTGTCTTTTCCATTATTTTAATTTTTTTCCCTTCCCAGAGAGCAGCGCAGGCTCCTCCGAGTGTTATCCCGGTTACAGATTATTACCACCCGCCCCGTCCCCGGTGCTAGGGAATGCTGACAGCAGGCATCCAATTTGGCATTAATTGGCAGGGGACTAATTGCATAACTGACATTGCCCGTGGAACTTGGAGATGCAGAGGTAGAGCGGGTGCAGAGCGTCGGGGAGGAAGGGGAGAGGGGAAAGCACCCACCGAGCACCCGCAGACGGCTCCGTGGACACGCACACGTAACTCGTTTGTCTCCTCGCCGCTGCCTTGTTTCATAAATGTGTTCCAGAGATATTGGCCCTTGTAAAAACACCGAGTCTTTCTGTCCTTTAGGTACTGGCAGCCTGCAAATACCTACAACACCAGTGTTTCATTGATATTGAGTATTGCCTGCTGCAATGAGATTATGTTCTATTGATGGGAACTGGGGTGTAACACAGCCATCTACACAAAGCAATAGGTTGCCCTATTTTCAAGCTGCAAACGCTCTGTATTTTATGAACTGCCTCTATCTTGCACACCAGGGATGTCTCTGTGGCTAAAGCCATAATAGGATTTTCCTAAATGATACAGAAACACAAATATTCTGACTGAGCACTTTTCGGGGGCTCCTCTTATTTCCCAGCCAGCTTTGATACAGTATTTTGCTTCCCTCTTTTAAAGGACATTTTCACTCTCCCATTTCCCTTCCCATAAAGGTGTCAATAAGCACTAATTGCGTTCTGCTTGGCCACTCTGCAAATCAAAGCGGCGGCGGCGGTGGCGGCAGCCGGCCAACACACAGCCAAATCCCTGACTTGGCTGCCTCGTTTTCAACTGGGAAGATAGAGGAAGGCAAATGATGCTGGTGCTGTGCTGTGCTGGGGAATTCTGAGGTGCTCCTGTGTCCACCTCTGTGGTTGCTGATAATTCCCTGACTTTTATTTCAAGGAGGTTATTTCTGGGGGTGTTGTGATGTCTCCTTTCTCTTCAGTCCAGGAGTGTCTCAGTTCAGAGCCGATGGCAAAGAAAATAGCTCGGCCATGAGAGCAGAGTGTGCCTATAGTTATAATTAGGAGCTTGTTTCCATGAGCTGGGCTGGGACATGGTGGGTTTTACCGCATCAGTGGCCTCAGCAAGTGATGGGTGGGACTGAGCTGTGCTCAATGTCATCTGGCGCAAGAAGTCACTGATTTGGTTCATTTTGCTCTTGTTTCATGAGTTTGTTGCCTTTCTTAGATCGATTGGTCACACCAAAGCGTTGGCTGCCCAGTTTCTGTCTGTAATATTCAGCCTGGAGTTCAGCTGAGAAAGGCTTGTTCTCAGTATCTGTCAGTGAGGCTCAAACTGCTTTGAGATGACGCTCAAGGAGCAAGCTGCCAGCGTGGCTGCCCACCAGCACCCGGAAAGGCTGCTCCTTGGATAGATGACGGATTTTGTTATCACTTTGCCTAAATAACTTCCACCATGAGTTGCTTTTAGTTTAGTGATGAACCCATCACCTCCTACCCTGCTCTGCTGGTTTTCAGTGAAAGTCATAAAACACACTCAGAGGCTGGAGAAGCAAATGACGTGGTGCTTGTTCTCAAAGTGAATATTGTATGGAGGGGAGCACTAAGATACCAGCTCCAGCTGTTGGGTACCACATCTGGAAATCACAGCTGTCATGCAGTGGCGCAGATGAGGCAAACCTGGCACAACTTTGTTGTTTCTTTAGTTGTTACCCTGGATTTAGGAGTTGCTGCTGCCTCCTTTCTTCACACTGGGTTTTGTTCAGCTCTTTGCCCTAGAGCAGCCTCAGAAGGCCAATGATCTCAGGATCGAGGTGCCAAACACGTGGCTGTACCCGCTGCCAGCCCCGTGCCCGTCCGCAGGGTGCAGTGTCCATTATCGCTTGGCTGCACGAGGAGCTTGGTGGGGATTTCTGCCTTCCCCAGCAGCTTGCTGGGATAGGAGCTGAGGCCAGCTCCTTCTTAGTGCTGAGTGATGCTGCGCTACGCAGATACTGCAGCGTGCCAGCCAAGAGAAGCGATGGGGTTTAATGCTGTAAGTCATGGTTTCTGACAGCACTGGCTCACTGGTGGGCTCTGTTCTCCAAGCATGTTTTGCATAAGGTGATGCTATCAGGGGGAGAAAGTGGCACTATGAGAGCAGCCAGAGGCACAAAAGCAACAGCAGAGAACCAGGGCTGGGGGTTTTAAACGTAGTTTAACTCTGCTTCAGAATCTGTGATGGAGCGATTCTGACCTGTAAAGCTCTGCTGCTGTCACTCACACTTGCCATACCCTGGTTTTGTCCTTTGCTCCTGTATTTAACCCTATTGACTCCAGTGCTCCCTGTGCCAGCAGCTCCAGCTGTACTGTGTGAACATGTCCCTCCTGCAGCCGCACTGTGTCTTGGAAGGACAGTCAGTGAGGTTAAGTTGCCACCTCCAGCAGCCCTCTCTGAGACAAGCAGGCAGCTCCCAGGCAGTAGACTAAAGGGTTTGGTAGTGCCTCTATACAAATAAACACCAGGGCAACCAGGGGACCATTAGATCACCCTGATGTGAACCACCACTGTGATGGGATGTCCACAGCCACCGTGGGTTTAAGAGTTAAAGGGCATTCACTGCATTGCTGTTTCCTTAAGAAAGTATCTGTGGCAATTGTAAAGCTTTATAAATACTCATAAAAACACTAATTTGTGATGCAGTAGAAACAAGTGGTGTTTTCCATCATGATTGAGAGTAACCTTTGTTAATTTTCTTCTGTGCCCTGTACCGTGGTGGTTCACATTTTCTTTACATCAGGTTTATATCAGCTCTTCATGTCATCCCTCGATATCAGCACCAGCCATTTTAAGCCTGGAAACAATGCTTAGAATCATGGAATTGTTTAGGTCAGAAAGATCTTCCTTCACTGGAGATTAAAACATGCGTGGATGTGTTCCTGTGTGACTTGGTCTAGGTGACCCTGCTGTGGCATTGGATTAGATGATCTTTTGAGGTCCCTTCCAACCCCTAATGATCCTATGATCATAGAGACTATCTGGCTTTTAAAAGGCTCCCCACACCATGGTAGAATCACTGGGTTTCTCTCTATGGGGCATCTCCTCCCATCAGACCTGGGCTGGGGTTCCAGTGTTCGCTGTTGAGTCCTATTGCCATGGGGCTGTTCTTTGTTTCTGCCATTTCCAGCCTCTCCCCAGCAGCCTGGGCACACAAGGGCTCCAGAAGACCATAAGTGGAGGAAATTAGATTGCCATGCCTTGGGTTTTGCCCCGGCGAGCCCCAGCCCAGCTTCACAAGTTCATTGCCATCCTTTCAGTGCAATCGCAGCTCCCCCAGCAGCTCCGACAGCAGCAGCAGATGGGCTTAAGAGTGATGTTGTGGAGCATGCCCACCCCTCCTCACTCTTCCCGCCTGCCTGAGCGCTCACATTTTGTGCCGTAAAATCACACAGCGTGTACCCCGACACCGCCCCCCCACCCCTGCCAGCAGCATCCATGGTAAAGCTCTGGGACCGGCAGCAGATGCATCTGTGGGACTGGAAAGACACCTCAGGACCCCGGGATGCTGCTTCCCGCAGTCCCAGGTCGCATTCCCTAGTTAAGCACCATCAATATCAATACTTAATGGTATTCTCCGAGCTCAGGCAGGGAAGAAAATAGGGTTGTTATCTATCAAAGCACATTTTAGTTTTTGACAAGTAAAAAGCAGCGTAGGGAATGCAGTGAGTCTGAAATGAAAGCCTAAAAGAAAACTCATATAACATCTGGTGTCATTTATCCCCTGTTGGCCTTTCATAGTGTGATATGATGAGCTTGTTCTGATTTAAGATCAGATGATTTGGTTTGAAAGAGAGGAGTGGGGGATGCAGCCAGTCTGGCAGCAAATTGGGATACGAAATCTGCTCAAATAATTGGAAACACGACAGATTTTTCCTTAACTGATGCCAGTGGCATCTTAGTTTATCCATCTCTCTCAGCTGAATTTGTTAAGTGCATTATCTTATTGGTTTTAAAGTTTTCATCTCACTTATTTGCAGGGGAAAATGTGAGCAAATCGGTCATGATGGATTGCCTAATTTTCTGGGCTGAATAAACTGGTTTTATAAGACTGTTGATTCCTGGGTTATTAGTTAATAGAAACATTTATCAATTTCTTTATAGAGAAAAGGGGGGAAAAAAACCCCAAAACCTTTAACCACTGATTGCATTGTAAAACTTTCATTAATGTTTCCCCATAACGCTTAGTGTTGGACATGAATATGGTAATCGCAGATCTAGGGTTGGCTCGAAGCACTTTTTCTTGTGGTCCTTCCTCCCTTCTCTTTTTTATTCCTGTAGATTTTTTTCTTTTAAGGAAAAGGCAAAGCGAAAGGATGTCATTAGGTTGGTAGTTATAGCGAGTGTCCTTTGATCTAGGAAAGGGGCAGAGGAGGAGAGGAAGATCATTTCCTAGCTAGCAAACGTGGTGCCTGTCTCTATTACCAATTTGCTTCACACAAACAGGGCCTGATTCTGTGAGCCTGAACCCCAATGACTTGGCAGCCTCAGTCCTCTCCTCATTATGTCCAAGTGCCCCACCAGATTTACCTCTGACATCTCTGTGACCTAGGCACATCATTGATGTTACCCACCATTCCATGGATCCCTCGAGGTTCTTGGGTCCTAAATAAACACACAAGTTTTGTTTGGTTCAATGTGCAGCCCCTGGAGATGTCAGTTTGTTGATAGAGAGCCAAGTGATACCATCTATGAAAAAAAAACCCACTAGAAACATTTCACTGCTGAAGGAGAAGGACTCTAGTCTCAGTTTTAAGAAGTGCTGGGTCTGAGTCTCATCAAAACTCACTTTAAAATGTGAAATCTCCGAGCAGATGAAGGCTCGTAGGGGTGATGCAGCCAGGTGACCACGTCAGATGCAGCATGACCTCAACTGATGCACACTGAGACTGAAGAACGGTCCCAGGGAGTAGCTGTGCCCGTCACCCACACCCTATAGAGCTCTTTGCGTAAAGGGCCTGAACATAAGACTCTCTGCACATTGATCAAACCCAAGTGTCATTTAAAAGGAGATGGAGTTCAGAGCAAGGATACATCAGTGTGGGCTGGTGAATAATGAACTCTTGTTCTAAATGAGATGCAGCATGTCCATTAAATTCTCTTAACACCTCTATTTCCATCTCCATCTCCTTTTTAACATCTCAGGTACCTGTGCTGAGCCCTGGTTCCAGAAGTGCAAAAGACACTTCTTCTTCTTCCTTCAGAATAAGAATGAAGGGAGTTAAAAAAAACTTCTATGCAAGTAGACTTTGCTGTGAAATGTTATCTTTTGTTAGTTCAAAGGTTTCTGAAGATATAAATTCTTCACAACTGCCTCGAGGTGCTGAGAATGTAAATTGAATACTTTACAATTTGTAGACGGCTCCTGCAGTAACGTGTTTCTCCTCTGTGAGCGAGTGTTTAGGGATTTTTCAATTACTGTAGTCTGAAAACTCTCCGAGATTCTTTAGGGCACAAAAAGGCTTCCTTCTCCAAGTTGAGGCACTGATGTTCAAATTAGCTGCCGAAAGCATTCTAATGATCTGTGTTCCAGATTTTTGCTAAACAGGGATAAAGAAAAAAATAAAAAAATGGGCCCATTTCACCAGGGGAAAGAGAGAATAAAAAAACCAGAGAAAAACCCCCCTAAGCCGTTCCTCCTGCACCACACAGAGCGGCAGGTTTGGCATTTTGCCAGGGTCAAGAGTGAGATGAATCGTTGGCGATAACTGCACCTTGTTCGATAGGTCAAGGTCGTTATTTAGGGACCCAAATGAACTTCTTCGCATTCGCAGGGCTGTAGCACACGTGTGGCCTCCAGGCTGGCGGTGCTTTTTAATAGCTTTTGCGAAGCCGTAAGTTAAGTGACAAATGGGGTGGGTGCGTCTTCAAACTCGTCGCCGTTCGAACCCCTGCAGAGAGCGATCCCGTTCGTATGTTCCGTGGTCAAATGCGTTTGGCAGAGCGTCGAGCAAATGGTCAGGAGTCCCTGCTTGTGCCAGCGGGTTATGATTTAGCCCTGTTTGCTGGAGGCTGCTCTTGCTGCGCTTTATTGCTGCTGAGGTCAATAACTAATACACTTTAACAGCTACTGCCTTTCTAATCAGCAGAAGATCCTGGTGCATTTCTAAACACAACGTGTTCTCAAAATAAGCGCAGCGGAAACCACACCAAGACTGGGAGTAATAGAACTCCATAATATTAACTAACTCCTTGGGACATCAAAAAGATCTTGTGCAACAGCCAGCAGAGGTGACCACCTCAATCCATTTGATTGCTGTTCAGCTCTGGACAGATGCACTTGGCTGGCTCAACTGTGGGATCTTCCCTAAACCCATGAGCTGGTCACGCGCAGATGCAGCACTGGCATTACAAGTCCTCAGGCGAGTGGATGTGCTTCCCTTGCCAGGATTTGGGCTCTTTGCTCACGCGGTTTCTGCATCCCAACTGGTCATTTGGAGCCACTGTTGATGCAAAAAGTGGGGGATATTCTGGAATTAAAAGGCAGCAGATGAAAGGAAGGATTTCCAGCTTGGTGAGAGACGTGTAACCAGTAGAATTCATCACCACCAGCTGACATGTTCTGGAAAGTTAGAAATGAGAAACTTAGCGTTGGAAAACTGTTTCATTGTGGTAGCCTGCGTACGTTCAGCTTTTCTCTGCCATCCTGAAACATTTAGGGAGTATTTTGCATCTCCTTTCGAGGTTTTTCCCACTCCTGAGCCATCTGCTTTCTAAGACCAAACCTTGTTTTCATTTAGATCTCATCCATTACAGTCCTCACAGTCCATGGAAGAGGATTTTAATGCAACGAAGTAGTGGAAACACAGCTTTGACCATCACGTCAGAACTTGGCCATAAGATCTCATTCTGTGACTCTGGAGAAAAAATAGTCACATGTGAAGAGCCTTCCTTAGCTGATCACCTCTTGAACTCCTGCGATAAGTCTCCATCGATGAGGTGGCTATAAAGCAGGGAAATAAGACCAGTGACAATGAGGTTGAAAACCATAGTTGATTCTTATGAGACCAAGCAATGAAGAGTTGAGAGTGGGTTGGTGAACCCTCAGCAGGCATGTTGGGAGTCTCCACAGCCCAACAGCTTAACCTTGGCTCTTTCATGGTTCTCTAGCACCATCAGTTGCACAGGTTATCCAGAATAAAGCAAGTAACCAGGCTGGGTTCTTTCAGCAAGTAACCAGGCTGGTGTGATGAGGTTCTTTCTAGGATCTATTAACAATCCCAGTCGGATTATGGAAGCTCTAGCTTTTCCCATTTCCTGAACTGGAACAGAGGGTGTTTTTCCTGCTGGACCGTCGCTGCCGAGATGACCTAAGTCGCCGTCGGGCCCGTTCCCTGGCAACCATCCCACTTCTTGGCTCTTTCAGCTCCAGCTGAAAGCCAGTCCGAGTCAACCTGCACATTCCCAGCGCGTCAGACAGACACGGGCTCCAGGTAATCTCGTTAGCACAACGAGGCGGTTTGCAAGCACTGCAGCGAATCAAATCATCCCCGAGCGCTGGGAGGGTGGGCGAGAAGGAGGTGAAGGAACCAGCCTTGACCAGCCAAGATGGAATCAGCTCAGAGGGATCTCGGTTGCTCCCCGGCCCTGCTCTTCCCATGCCCCCTCCCTCTCATGAGCTGTCCCCCCCGTTGGCACTGTCTGGAGCCGAGGCAGCGCTGGGAGCTCATCTATCTGCAAGGAAAGAAGCGGCTTTGATGGTTCCCCAGCGGATGTAATTGTGCTCATTACTGCCCATTTACATTTCATCACTCGATTATCGCAAACGCCTCATTACTGCTGATAAGGGTTTGCTGCTGGACCCCTCGCTAACTGTTCCTTCAGAGGGACCCGTGTTGAGACAGGAGGAGACTGGGGGAGCACAGAGAAGGCGTGGGGGGGGGCGGTGGGGGGAAGAGAAGCAGGAGGTGAGAAAGGTCTTCTATCAGATTTGATTAAAGGCTGTGATTTAAATCGATATTTAATAAAGTGGCTGCTGCCACATAACGCGTGCAATTCCCCATGCAGGCAGGATCATGGATCCGAGGGCCTGGCGCCTGCTACATAACTCAATTGGGTTTCGTGTGCTGGCCTGGCACCTGTGTCCCTGAGCGCTCCAAGGTAATGGCTTTATGAGCCGATGAACAGAGCTGATAGGTCCTAAATGGATTAACTAGGTGTCTGCAGCCTAGTGATGAATACATCAGGAGAGGAGGAAAAAAAAGGGGGAGAGAAAGGAAACAGGAGGAAAAAAAATTGTCTGCATAAGCAGAGTGATAGGATGTGTTGACAGACACTGAAGCTGTCAGCAGCCCCACAGGGTGAGACGCTGCTCAGCTCCTGTCACTCAAGTGCTCTGAAGAATTGGGTGAAGGTATGAGGCTGAGGCTTCACCAGTCTGCCGGTGCCAGGTTTCACTACCCTGCTGCTGCTGCTGCTTCCATCAGTGCAGCGAGAGGTTAAAGTGTGGCACGATCCACCTCACAGCTACAGCCCAGTCATCAAGGTGCTGCCTTGCCTCATGGATAGTGGGTCTGGCTTCCACCATGACTTATAATCACTCTCAAAGCAACCAACCCGTGTATTTATAGCCATGGAAATCACTGAATCACAGAATTGTTTAGGTTGGAGAAGACTTCCTCAGGCGCTGGAATGGACTGTCCAGGGTGGTGGTTGAGTCACCATCCCTGGATGAGTTTAAAAGATGCTTAGATGTAGTGTTGGGGGATGTGGTTTAGGGGTGAATTAGTAGAGCAGGATTGATGGTTGGACTTGATGATCCCAAAGGTCTTTTCTGACCTGAATGATTCTATGAGAATCTTCTGTGAAGAATCTCTATGAGAATCTTCTATGAAGAATATTCTATGAAAAATCTATGAGATTCTTCAAGACCCTTGAGTCTGACCATTCACTCATTGCTGGCAGAAATAGGTTATATTGCTATTACTGTGGTCTCAGAGAAGTTCCTCAAGCAGGGTTGGATTTCTGTAGGTCAATCCCTGCCCTTAAGCCCTTTTTAAGTGAATCAGCCCCAAGAGTGACAAAAGTTTTATCTTCTTCCCAGTTGGGGGACAGGAACCAAGAGATTAAATAATTTGCCCGATATTCCATAGGAGAGCTTGAAATGGGACCCAAATCTCTTAAGCGTGAGTTTAAAGCCCTAACTATGAAGTAATCTTCCCTGTGTGGAAGTGGCCATAGAGTCTCATAGGCCGTGACTGATCTCTGGAATAAGTAGAAAATGAAATCAGAGACTTTAACGCTGGCCTCTCTTTACTACTATTAAACTACCAGTAGTACATGAGCAGGCTGCAGAATTTCGTGGAGTTTTATGACTTCCCTACCACATTCCATATTGGCTAACAAAGTTCTTGTTTTGTAAGTCCCATCATCTGCTGCAGCACGGCAGCAAAAAAAACCCCAAGTCACATTGGTCTCTGTAGACGTCAGACAGAGAAATGAGCTGGGGTCTGTACTAACGGTTATGGCTACGCAGGAGTTAACCAGCCCAAACTGGTGTAGGCAGCTGTTCTGCAGAATATGCTGCCTTTTCACCCAAAAATTGAAAACCGAACGTTTTTATTTGAAAAATACTTCCCGGGCGCCCATGGGACTTGTATTTTGGATCTTTATCCCACCATTGTTCTGGCTGTGTGATTCTCCCCGCACAGATCAAGTTGCATGTAGTCCTCACCTCTTGCTGAGCTGCTGCAATGAATTATGGAATCCACTGGTTTCCTGTGGGAAATGAAGGCTGAAATATCAGTACCCAAGATATTCCCAAACTGAAATCTCTAGCTTAAAAAAAAAAAAAAGAAGAAGAAAAGGGATATTTTGTAAGAAACAGCAGATTTTCGTTTCTTGTTGAAAAGAGGAGCCATTTTTTAGTACTAAATGCGTGTAACGTAGCACAGCGCTGGCACAGTGCTGGCACACCAGGTAGCTTTTTGCACACAAGCCACATTTTAAAGCCATTGTCTGATTGTGTTAAACCCTGATCTCAAAACTTGCCTGGTCAGGAAGCCTCCAGGAGAGCAGACCCTCTGAGGTTCTGAACACCAGCTCCTTATTGCAGGTACTGCTGTGCACTCACACCTACTGGTGGCTTTAGAAATTCTTATCCTGATTTTTAGGTCTATTTCTGAAAGGAAAAAAAACCCAAGAATCAGTGAAGTGACAGAGCACTGGAAGGGGCTGCCCAGAGGGGTTGTTGAGTCTCCTTCTCTGGAGATGCTTAAAAGCCATCTGGCCATGTTCCTGTGCAGCTTGGTCTAGGTGATCCTGCTGTGGCAGGGGGATTGGACTGGATGACCTTTTGAGGTCCCTTCCAATCCCTAACGTTCTGTGACTCTGTGATGAGTCGCTCTTTTGGTTGTATTTTGTGTGGACTCCCACAGAGGGATGTGGTGCGTTGCAGCACAGCAGCCGCGTGTGGAGACCTGGGGGCATCACTTCTCATCAGGTCAAGACACGATTCCAACAGAAGGAGTAACAGTGTCCACCTTCTAGTTACTCTTTTCCTGATAAAAAAAGACATAAATATTCATCATGTTTAATGAAAACTTTTGATTCTGGTAAGATTCTTTTTGTTTGCTCAAAATTCTGATTCCCTCTTCGCTCCATCCTACCCATGAAGATGCCTGGTCAGTAGTTCTTCTCTTGAGAAGTGATTCACTCTTGTAGATCGATCACTTGTTCCAGCCTTTAAAACATGGCTGTTCCTGACATCAGGTCCTCAGTGTGACAGGGCTGGAAAGATTCATTTGCTGGGCATGGCAAGAAGGAAAATGCAGCTGCTTCTACTTGGCTACCCAGGAGATACCAAGGCAAAACCTTCTACAAACCCAAGACACATTTTGTTCTATTTCCTGGTGCATTCTTAGTATTTTCAGATCAGAATAGTCAAGTTTATTAAAAATGTCAAATAATTCTGTCCTCACCCGTCTTCCTTCCAGAACAGAAGCTGTTATGGGGGGAGGATTGTTGCCTCCTGGCATCAAAACCTGGTCTGCGTGTACATCCACCTGCTTGGTGGAAATTATGGACCCTTGAGTCACATAGGACAGTGACTCAGGACCTGAGTGAGATGGCTGGAGACACTCTCTGAGGAGCCAGCTCTGAGCTTAGGTCATGTTTTTTGCTCCGTGACCACACGTCACTCCTGGAGAACCTGACCCTCTGTCCTCTGGCACGTGGAGATGCATTGAGAAATGACTGCATTTGGCTCACCAGCAGGTAAAATGTTGCTGAGTGTCCTTCTGTTCCCCTGGGTTCTGTTCTGTGGGCTGCTGGGTGCCCACAGCTGCAGAGTGTGCAGCTCCTCTGGATCTTGGGTCACCCCGTGGGAAGCGCTTAGTCATGGCTTAGCTGAGAAATGCTTTGCAGATGCAGCTCAAGGAAGGCATCTGGACCAAAGGAAGATAATTGAACCAGGACAGAAACACACTCCTTGCATAACCTGAAGAAGATTTACCAATTGAGCCCCTTTGTTTGCATCAGCTAAACAATTCCTGCATGGAAATCCAACAGTTAGGATAAATATTTGGTGCCTACTTGGTAATAGTCACCATAGGCATCATTCAGCTGTCTGGGGTTCTCTTCCAGATCTGCATATCTAAATGTTAAGCACATGTGCAATCAGCCCCAGCTTCTCCAAACAAAAATAGATCAAGAAAGGGTGGGATGAGGGAAAAAACCAGCATCTGCTGCCCAGTTAATCAAACCACCCAGGCAGATGATCCAGATCACTGCAACGACCTCGTGCCAGTCCTCAGTCCATTCATGTCGTGTTGCATGATGGCTGTAAACTGAAAGCAGGTCACTGGGGACGGCCACAAAGTGGTTTGTAACCCCAGCACAGGCATCTCAGGTTTGGCCAGAGTGTCCTACAGCTCAGCCTTCTGGTTAAGGCTGTCTGATGGCAGCTGAAGACTCTGTGAGTGAGTTTAGCCCCTGGTAAATTGCTGAAGTCAGGGCTGCAGGTGAGGTGAGAAGGGATTTATTTACCCCAACCAAGCACCTGGCTCAGGAGTTCTTGTCACCTCCCCTCCCCAGACCTTGACCCTGGCTGCAGGCTCCCCCTCAGCCACCTCTAGGTTTCAGCTGCTGGTGGCTGGATGCCTAAGAGCTGGCAGTGGGAAAGCTATTTAAGAAAGATCAAAACACTGAAGTGTGGAAAGAAAAGTGTGAGAAGTAGCTCTCTGAGCATCAGTGTGGGAGAAGGAGCAGACAGTAGGGGAAGAGGTGCTCTGGGCAGAAAAGCAGAGTCTCTTGAAGAGATCCTACCAACGCTGGAAATGAAGGTAAGGAGGGTGCTGAGACACTGGAACAGGTTGCCCAGGGAGGTTGTGGCTGCTCCATCCCTGGAAGTGTTCAGAGCCAGGCTGGATGGGGCTCTGGGCAACCTGGTCTGGTGAGAGGTGTCCCTGCCCATGGCAGGGGGTTGGAACTCAATGATCCCTGAGCTCCCTCTCAGTTCAGACCAGTCTGTGATGGTGTCTTACTTTTGTTGGCTTTTGTTCTCACCGTTCATCTCTATTGCAGTTGTCAGTAGATAGAATTAATTTCTCTAAGTCTGTTTTGCCCACGAGGGTAACGAGCGAGCGACTCCCTGTCTTTACAAGGTGTTTTGTAGTCAAACCATCAGGTCTCCCTTTGCCTGAGCCGCAGTGTGCTGTAACACACCACGGTGCTTGCTCTGAGGTTGTTTTTCTCCCCACAGCACTAATGCCGTGCCACCTCCTGACTGTAAGCAGAGCTTAAAGCAGTAGCCAAGATGTATAGAGAAATTACTTCAGATTTATTTACAGAGACTCATTTGTGTTGAACTAGCAGTTTTCTATTGTGTCAGCAATTCTCTGTTGCATTTATTTGTTGCTGTGGCATTAGGCAAGAGCACAATCCTATTAAACCTGTACATTGCATTTCGTGGGCTTGTAGCCCTCTTCTATTTCGCAGAGCAGGAGGAAATATGAATTCTTACTGCTGAAAATTCCTGATGCAGCAGGCGAGAATAAAAACACAGTCCCTGTCACAGCAGGAGCTTGACTTCCTTTTTTTCTTCTCCTTAAACCTGGATGTTTGTAATAACATCATCCCTAACATGAAGCTGACTCAGTCTGGATGACAGGGGAGACAACAAGGGCTCCTTAGCTAGGAGCTGTGTGTGGAGTTTACCCTGTTTCACTGTTGGACTGTTGGTCCAAGGTTTTACAAGATAAAATCTCAGAGTTTAAAATCAGGGTCTCTATGTGCAGCTTCGGTTAATTTGTTATCTTCATGTGATGGGTTCATGGGAAATGTGGAGAAATGAGAACTTCGTACAGGGATCCGCTCCTGTCCCACGCACCGGGGAGGGAACCCAGCCCATTCTGCTCCATCTCTTGGTTGTGCCCCAACCCCCATCTCTGCAGAAATGTTGTATTGCCCATAAAACCCATCAAATTCTACCTCTTTCCTTCGGAGAGGTTTTTTGAGGGGATGGTTTGTAAGAGACTTCAATATTGATGTGATCAATACTGTTTAATTAGTGGAGATGGTCCTGTTTGCAGAACTGTTCTAACTTGAAAGCCTCAGTATGAGACTGTCTACAACAGTATGAATTTTCTGAGGTATGCTTCTGTGCCACTTGGTCTAGGTGGCCCTGCTCTGGCAGGGGGATTGGACTAGATGATCCTTTGAAGTCCCTTCCAATCTCTAATGTTCTGTGATTCTGTGAGGTAAATTTCAAGCTTTCCTGGAATTACTCAGCTCTATGGGACTGCTCCACTGCACATAAGCTGATCATAGAATCATTAGGGACTAGAAGGGGACCTCGGAAGATCATCTAGTCCAATCTCCCTGCAACAGCAGGATCAGCTAGACCAAGTCACACAGGAACACATCCAGGCAGGTCTTAAACATCTCCAGTGAAGGAGACTCCACAATCTCCTTGGGCAGGCTGTTCCAGGGCTCCATCACCCTCACTGGGAAGAAGTTCCTTCTGAGATTGATGTGGAACCTCCTATGTGCCAGCTTACTGATGTTTGGCTTATGTTAATAATAATTTTACCTGAAGTTACGTTAATTTAATGCATTAACACTCTGCTAATTAACTTTCAGCCATGCACTACCTGAATATTTACACCTTTGTCTCGAGGGGTTTATTGTGATAAAACCATGTTCCGTACGGAGTTGTTGACTCAGTTTGGTTATCAGGTGTTTTTATGGGTGAATCACTATGCAAACTGAAATGACTGAGTGTGAGTTTCCCTTATTATTAATTGTAATCCTTTCAAATGTTCAGACAGTTTTCAATTCAAAATCCCAGATGGAATAAGTAGTTACAGCACCATATAGGTTATTTGCTGGGAATCGTGCGTGCTAACACGATCTTTGCCCCCATATATTTGGGTGGTTGAGGTATTAGATAAGCTTTGGGATCTTGCCTGGTAAGAGCTCAGTGTAAAAGGCTAACGTGACCCATACTTATTTTTGTAACTGGAAAAACATGAAAAGTGACATAGACACAGCATTTGAAGGAAAACCTTGTGTTTATAGAGAGTTAAATACTGTGGAATACACCACGATGGGTAGATTGTGATGTGCCCAGTCTCTAGGCTTTTAATATAGGAACTAGTATTTGTTTTTAAATATCTTGCAGAATCTCTCAGTTGAGAGGTAGATAATCCATGGCTCAGGGATGACAGGAAATATCCTGTGCTACAGCAGTATAATAAAACAAATTAACACATCTCAATATGGAAAAGGACTGTTCAAGTATTTTGCTTCTGCTGCTTAACAAGAAATGCAGGAGACTTTTGTGCAATTTATAAGATGAAACCAAAACCCTAATGTGATGTTGGCTTGGGATTTTTTCCCAAAATAATCTGTTTAAAAGATGTTAGAATTATACAGTCATTCAGTTTGGAAAAGACCCCTGGGATCATAGAGTCCAACCATCAACCCAACAAGTTCACTCCTAAACCAGATGCCCCAACACAACATCTAAGTGACATTTTAATTTATCCAGGGATGGGACTCAACCACCACCCTGGGCAGCCCATTCCAGTGCCCAGCCACTCACTGCAGGAAGAATTTCTTCCTGATGTCTAACTTAAACCTACCCTGCTGGAGCTTGAAGCCTTTCCCTCTGTTTCTGTTGCAAATGACCTGTGAGAAGAGCCCACCATCAACATCACTACAATGTCCTTTCAGATAGCTGTAGAGAGCGATGACGTCTCCCCTTAGCCTCCTCTTCCTCAAACAAGCAATTTTCTTTTAGCATTAAAAATCCCCAAACGTTACCATTTATTGATTATCTGTTATAGACCAGGTTTGCCGATATTTTAAAGCAGCAGCACTTGAGAGTGGACAAGGTTAGTGCAATGCTGACATGGCAACACAAAGGTTAAAACAATCTGTTATTCAGTCACAGATCAGCCCATCCTGAACTAAGTCTCAGAATGTTATGTCACCATTCTTTTTACATTGTTAAAATTGTTTTAAAGTTTATTAGAGGTTTTTCAGCTCTCATAAAACCCCCCAGGTGTAAGTGTTGTAACACTGAGACATATTAGAAGTTTCCAAAATGATTCCTGTGTTAGTTAACTATCGTACTGCAGAATGATAGAACAGTAGGGATTGGAAGGGACCTCGAAAGATCATCTAGTCCAATCCCTCTGCTAGAGCAAAATCCCCTAGACCAAGTCACACAGGAACACGTCCAGGTGGGTTTTGAATGTCTCCAGAGAAAGAGATTCCACAACCTCCCTGGGCAGCCCCTTCCAGTGCTCTGTCACTGTCTCCGTGAAGAAGTTCCTTCCCTCTTGTTTAATTCTCATATCACAAGCCATGTGGTCCTTGGTCTTCCTGGCCTTCCAGAAGCAGAGAAGGCAGCTCAGCACTGTGGTTAGTAGCCCTGGTAGATTATTCTTCTAGCTACATTTCTAATTGTTCTTTTATCCCTTTTCATCTTTTTTGGCTCTAAGAATTCCTGTGGCAACACCTCTGTGCTTTAATGACATGTGAAATGAGACACAAGGACAGTCCTGTGTGTGCTTTGTCCATCCCTTTTAAGTTTTAATGTACTAGTGGAGCAGAATGCTTGTGGTTGTCCAAGAAGGGTGCAGGTGTGATTCACACAGGGAGCAGCCACCTTCTGCAGCCTCAGCAGCTTCCCAGCCAGCCTCAAGGGAGCCCTGACAATGACCCAGCTACGACAACCCGGTCCCTGGTGAGCGCACACAAGACAGTTTGGGTTATGTGGGATATTTTATGCCACTTTCTGTCCAGTTTCAGGATGATGGTTGAGAAAAGGTGTGTGAAAACAGAGGGAGATCAGTAGGCTTCAACAGCAGGCTGCAAATAGAGAGAGGCAAGACCCAGCACCAACAGATTTCACTACCAGCACAACCTGTGCCAGAGCAGGACTGGGTCTTGTTCTGAAGCAAAAAGCAACACCCAGCCCTTTACCTCTCTGCCTGAGACAGGAGGCAGAAAAGCTTGGAAGCTCAGAAAGCTGAAGAAGTACCTCTTGTTTGAGAGATGTTTAAGAACTGTGCTAATGGAGATATTAATCTCTACTTGGATGTTATTTGCCATTGT
Organism: Rhinopomastus cyanomelas; assembly: GCA_013400115.1. Classification (NCBI taxonomy): domain Eukaryota; kingdom Metazoa; phylum Chordata; class Aves; order Bucerotiformes; family Rhinopomastidae; genus Rhinopomastus; species Rhinopomastus cyanomelas. Next base: position 458,633 of record VXBP01007752.1, on the reverse strand, counting down.
CACAGCCAACACTGACAGCACAATTCCTGGGCTCAAAGGTTCAGAATTCATGGTACTTTCTGCTGTGCTCTTTCAGTTACATCAGTTCAAGTAGTTCCTCTGGGAGTCGGATGTTCTTAAATAATCAGTGACTTGGTGGTTGTTCGGGTCTTATTCAAGCACTCAGGGAGAAGCACAAGGAAAAGAGGAGGGAAAGAAGGGAGTAAAATATTCAAAGAAGGTTGAAAGTTAGATGATTGTTTCAATTGGGGGGGAAATTGAGAACTTTATTGAAATCAGATTTAGGTTTAAGGATTAGGGGGTTTGGAGACTGTCCTTTTGTCTTGCTCTACAGCAGTGAAATGGCCCTAGTTCTAGTCTCTTTATGTGAACCCTTGGGCAGACAGAAAAATGTTCTTGCCTGCAATCTTGGATTGAGAAGGTAAAGGACTGAGGTTGGTTTTCTTCCTAGAGTTGTGTCTGTGTTTTTGTGTTGTAAGTTCCCCAGTCCATACCATGGACCAAAGGACAGAGAAGTAGATCTGCAAGAATGCCAACGTCTAAGGAAAAATACTGTAGGTCTGCCCTCTCCTGGGCTCTAGAGCTCCCTTCACAGCAGCTTTTGGTTGCATTTCCACTTTTGCATGCAGCTCCGCAAGACCTGAGGGCCTAGGAGATGTTGGATGGTTAAGGGTAGCACCAGCCAGCCCCATGAATGCTGCCAGCTCCTCCTGCTGTCCTCCCTCTGATCCCAAACTGCACTCAGAGTTCTTTCGTGATCACTTGTCCTTTCAAGATCTGTCAGGAATAGGAGATATGGAGTCATCAGCACTGATGGGCTACCTAGACCTCATCGCTTTTGTGTGGCCCACAGCAGGTGCAGTCTATGCTGGGAAATGCCATCATCTTACTGCCTGGCTCTGCTCAAGAGGATGTTTTGGGGATATCTCAGTGTTTGAGAGGGATGTTCACCATTCCAGATAGAGGTCTCCCATCTTGCTATAATGTACTTTACGTCTACACATGCCATGAAGACCTGGCAGAATTTTACTTGCCGAGATGCTGCTGGTGTACTGGACTGTGGATGTCTGGAATTAAGAGCCCTGGCGGTGCTGTTACTGTGCAGTGCTGTTTTCATGGCTGCTTTCCAAAAGAGCAATCGGCATCTTTCAGCCGTTGTTAGTGCACAGCTGATAAGACACTCGTTTGTGTGTTGAATCACAACAAACTGCTTTGTGGATCTGATCTGCACCTCCCCTCCGCTCTGTGCTGGCTGGGCTCCACTGACTTCAGTGGAACTGTGGCCGATTTACACTGTGGAAGTGAGACGAGAACCCAAGTCTCCCTTCTTGCACATGAAGGTGCCAAAAGAAGTCCTGACTTACCCTTGTGAATCTTTTCCAATATAATTCATCTGAATTCTTTCACTTGAATACCACTGCAGGGAAATCAGGTCTGGGGTCCTTAAAATCATCTTTGTGGCTGCTTTTTTTCTCTTTATTTCCTTCATACGTATCTCCTCAGATTAAGGTTGAACTTTACCATCTGCTTCACATAGGACTGTATAAGAAAATTCATGTTTTTTTTAAATCACAAGATTGGTTCAACAGAAAATGAGAATTCCAACACAGAGATCACTGATTCTGGTGGTGTTGTTACACTACTAAAGCCACCTGCAATCTCTCCCCAGTCTTTTTGCAGTAGTACCTGAGTGCACCCCATAATTAATTGATGAACACTTCTGGGGTAATGTAGCTTTGGTCCATGACATGAACCTGCTGCTCTGCCCATCCTTTTGTCCTTGAGAGTGAGGCACAATACAGCTGCATGCGAGAATTCTCTGCTCACCCAGACCTTGTCTGGCCCAAACTATGCACAAATCAGTTTCCAGCAGCCTCCTCTGGGCTTTTTTTTTTCCTTGCAAATCCACTCTGGAAATGAACACGCTTATGCATTTCAAAATACAATAAACATCAGTTCAACTTTTAAAAATCCAAGTGGAATACACACGCAGATTAATTTCACACTGAAATCAATGCAAGAAGCTGGGAAAAGTAACTGAGAGGCTCCGTGTTATCTTTGCAAAACTAAGAGTGAATTGTATTAGCGTCGTTGTGAGGTTTGTGTTTGCAACTTGGCCAGGGTAGGTGTAAAAATAAATTGATGGAGAAAATCTCTCATAATCCAGGTTCTTGGGCTTTTCCCAGTTGGCAAATCAGCAGGACACGGGCTCCTAAATTACTGAAGGGCTTTGAAACACTTGTTTGTCCACCTCTGTTAAGTTTTATAACAAAACCATCAAGGCATCAGCTCTGCAGAACGTCAGCGGTAATGTTATTACAATGGAAAATCATTAAATGAGAGTGATGTTAACACACTGCCCCAGTAATTAACAACAGTTATTGCCCCTTCCCAGTTGAGCTCTGCACAACAGACCTATTGAAAAATAATGTTAATGCGGTCTGCTGCGAGAACCACTGTGCTCTCCCCAATGAAGTATCTTTGCTCTCCTAGGAGGTCACAACTGAAGGCCTTCAATTAAAGTCTGGACTCCATAATTTCATATGCTAAGCAGGGAGGATGAAGATACATTTGAAATGTTAAACACTTTAAAGCATCTCTTAATTTAACGTGTCAACAGTATGTTAAATGCTGCCTGGCCCTTTCAAAGGAGCAGCAGTGTGGTTTGTGGAGCTACACCCAACTTGGTGCGTTAATGTTTTCCCCTTCCTGTGCCGTAAACACTCCTCCGTCGAAACAGGCAACTGTTGAGATGCAGAGGGCTGGGAATCACAGAGCATTAGGAATCGGAAGGGACCTTGAAAGATCATCCAGTCTGACCCCCCTGCAACAGCAGCATCACCTAAATAGATCAAGTTGAACAGGAGCATGTTCAGGTGGGTTTTAAATGTCTTCAGAGAAGGAGATTCCACAACCCCCCTGGGCAGCTCCTTCCAGTGCTCTGTCACCCTCACTGTGAATAAGTTCCTTCTCATATTGATGTGGAACCTCCTCTGTTCCAGCTCACACCCATTGCCCCTTGTCCTATCACTAGATAACACTAAGCAGAGCCTGGCTCCATCCTCCTGACACCCACCCTTCACATATTTATAAAGATTAAGGTCACCCCTCAGTCTCCTTTTTTTCAAGCTAAAGAGACTCAGCTCGTCCATCAGTGTAGAAGGAGTGGAGGGACATAATGAAAATGTAAAACCAGTTGTTCCTGGAGGAAAAGAAATGCTTTCTGCTAAACTTACAGGATCTGTTGTAATGTGCTGCTGCACTGATGGCTGCGTCCAGTGATGGCTGTGTCCAGTGCCTGGAAAAAAAGAATCATTAAAAAAAAGATGAGAGAGAAAAGATATCTCAGGAACATTTGGAAAAGTCTGGGCTGCCTTTTGGTTCGTTCCTGGAAGGTACAGGGCAATGCTGTTCAGTTTGTCTGCTCCAGGACAGCATCTGTCACATTACAGGACTGGGCCATCAGTGCATGCAGAGGAGAAGAGAGAAGCAGTCCAAGGGAAATGAAATTGGTCCAGTGCCAGTTTTGCAGCGATCGAAGGCAACGGGCTACAATGCAAATACCAAATTGGATGCTGGGAGCTGCCATGGGACCACACAAAGTCATCTCAGCTACTCTGTCACTTCTACTAGAGAAATTGGTTTGGGCATTACAAATGTTCCCTATAAAGTAGAGAATCATAGAATCATTAGGGATTGGAAGGGACCCCGAAAGATCATCTAGTCCAATCCCCCTGCCACAGCAGGATCACTTCACTGGAGAAGTTACAGAATCAGAATCACTCAGGGTTGGAAGGGACCACCTGATCATCCAATTCTAACCCCCCCACCACGGGCAGGGATACCCCACCCTAGACCTATAAAGTCACAACGACTGTTGTGAGTGGAATAGGCAATGCAGCCCACATCCAAGTGTTTTCTTTCTAATCTGTGGGAGAAATACATTTTAATTCAGGGAGTGGGCCCAGTTAGAGGGGAAAACTCTAGAAAAACCTCCCTCCCCATGCTGTAGTGGAGTCAAAAATACTGGACAAGCACATGGAATGCTCAACATGATTGTGAGCAGCATTGCTAAGTGGAAGAGAAGCAGACTTTCTCCAGGAGGCTTGTGATGTTATGACCAGAGCTTTGTGGTAACTGTAAGCGCCCAGACTTTAAACCACGAATTTGTAACCACGACCACTGGTTTGTGTTAAATTGAACCAGAAGGAGCCAGTTCCGTGTTGGAGCAGAATGGGAAATGTGTTGTGCACGTTGTGTCCCATCTTTATGTCCTGCCTGGCAGTGATGTTCGGATGCGAGGGAAAGGAAGGGATAAAGCCCCTGGATTTGGGAAGTACAAAGGGCAAAGTGTAAGAGTGCAGGGACTGGGGGAATTGCCTCCAGTGCCCATGTTTGGGCTGTGGGCTAAGGAATAAAAGAATAATGGAGAAACTACATGTTTTTAATGCTGAGAGGCTACTTTGAGGATGCAGCAGGAATTATATAAGGAACAGCTTCTGTTCTCACTGCAGATAACTAATGCTGGTAACCATCTAGTGAGAATCTACACAGCTTCTGCCAGCCCTGCTTCCCATCCAGGCTATGTCCGTGGCCAGGGCTTTAACAGCACAATCTGGCCCGAGGTGGGCAGGGATTCAAGAGAGCTGACTCTGAAATGAAATACACAGAAAGGGGAAAAAGCAAAACAAAACTCCATGTGAAAGGACAAAGATCCAAACAGCCGACGGTCTTTCTGATCCCTGAACAGACGCCAGTTGTCCTGAGGCAGCAAAGTGGCTGACAGATAATTCCAAACAGGGAAAGGCATCCGTATCACCACTGGGTCAGGCAGGGGAACCAAAAACAGCAGGTTAGAAAGGAAAAGAAGAGGGTTAAAAGAGAGTGACAAAACCCAACAACCCAGCTCTCCATCAACAGCCTTATAAAAATGTCTCTTAAAATAAAATGGACCTCGGGATGGATTTCCATCTGCTCTGCCAAAGCCATGTTTGCCCACCAGCTCTGTTCCCTGCTCTGTCCAAGTTTACCATCATCATGACTCAGAAGAGCCAAAAATGACAGCTAAAGAAATTGGCTGTAGGTGAACCATGACAAGGAGAGTGGCAAATTCATCCTTGGCCACCTTGTGCTTTTGGGGGCAAGAGGTGCGACCACCCGCCCGTGCAGACGGAGTGAGCGTATGAGCTTCCAGATCCACTGGCTCCTTCGTGACGGGAGCAGGACACGAGCCAGATGTGTCACTCTTGCTTGCTGCCTCTTTTATCTCTCGCCACAACTAGGGACTGCAGAGAGGAGATTGTTCTGGCTGGAAGCTGAGGGACACAGGTGGTACCAGCAGCTGCAAGCTCTTTGGCTCTCGTTGGCTCCACTTCCTCCAACATGCATTGTGTGTCTAATAGATGGCTCCTCACCATGTGGGAAGGGCAGTGGAGGCTGCTGCATGATGCTCTCTTGTACTGCTGTGGGAGGAGGACAAGGTGGACACTGCTTCCAGTTAGAAGCTTGGGGTTCCCAAAGCCACTTTGGTGACTCCACAAGCAAACCAGCTGTCCTTGGTTCTGTGATATATTAGTCACTCTGAGGTTCTGCCAGCAGCAAATCATGGAAGGTAGAAATAATGTGGGGACAAAGCTTTATGGATTGTTGAGCTCTGAAATGGGCTGAGTTATTTCTTTTTTTATAAAGGACAAAAGATTTGGGGGTCTCCAGGTTGGGTATCTTTCTTTTCATTTGCTTTTTGCAGGTAAGCAACAGCATGCTTGGCTCTTGCCAAGCCTCTGTGTGTGGGACAAGGCTGTTCACCTACAGTGCCTAATGGGGAGGTTCTTCCAGGAACAGTGTGATTTGAATCAGTTTGAGTTAATGTCATAACTAAAGGGGGTTTTTAATTTAAAGATAATTAAGTAAAATGTTGTGAGTAGCTATTGACACCTATGGAAACTGTTTTCCATGCTGATGTTTCTGGAACTATTAACCGGAAAATACTTGTTTAATCGGTTTCTTCATAATGTTTGATTGGTTGCTTTGGTTCAAGAGAGATTTTAAAGCAGGAATGTGGGTAACTTCAGATCTGGTACTTTTACTTTCCTTTGCACTGTGCAAGTCCCTGGAGTGTGTTTTTGGAGGAAAAAATACTAGTAAACGGAAAGTGGTGGGAAACGCACCCCGAGTTTATCTCTCAGTGCAGGCTGTTATCACACTGAACTGATACTGCTCTTTGATAAGATTGTCCTAGAGAAATGAAGTGCAGGAGATTGGGGTATTTCATGAAGCACCAATGGAAAACCACTGAGGTATAAAGGGAGGATTTGGTCAATAACTCTGAGGTGGGGCAGAACAGGCTGAAGAGTCCTTTGTGCTGAAAGGATCTGTGTGGCAGCCACAGGTTCCTGCAGGCTCAGGCTTCAGACAGGTTTGTCTTAGTGCTCTGACCACATCACAAAAAGCAGAAGAGTGCTAATGAAGTGTGGTGAGGCTTCCTCAACACTGGGAAACAACACAGGAGGGAAAGAACTGGGTGTGTGATTAGTCAATCACAGCAATGGCTGGGACCTATCAGGCTGGTCCTGGACCAGCATCAGTCCTAGCTGAGTAGGAATCGGGGTTCTTGAGAAAAAACCCACAGTTCTGTCAAATGCCTAGAAATCACTCTTGTTGAGAAGAATTCTTTGTCTTTTGGCCAAATGTCTGAAATCCTTGCAAATGGCTGCTCAGGCACTGGTCAAAATAATCGCTGACCATTTACTTGGGCTGTCGTCCAGACAGGCAGATTTTACCTATTTTGTTTTGTTCTCTTAAACCAAGGCACAGTCACACACAAGTCCTCATTTTTCTTTCTATATTTAGCATGAATTTTCCCTAAACTCATTCCATCCTTCCTCCCCAAGCTCTTTGTGTGTCTGACTGACAGCAATCGGACTGCAGTAGGAAGGAAAAGTTCTCGCAGGGACCAAGAAACAGGTGTTTGACATCAGATGAAAATAAATCGACTTTGTGCAATCAGGCTCCTCATAGGGAGAGTCCCCATCCCATACACCTCCCATGGGCACTGCTGGAGGGAGTCTAGCAGAGGGCAATGAGGATGATGAAGGAGGTGGAGCACCTCCCTTATGAGGAAAGGCTGAGGGAGCTGGGTTTCTCTAGCTTGGAGAAATGGAGACTGAGGGGTGACCTCATTAATGTTTATAAATATGTGAAGGGTGGGTGTCAAGAGGAAGGACCTGGGCTCTTCTCAGTGGCATCTAGTGATAGAACCAGGGGCAATGGTTGTAAGCTGGAACAGAGGAGGCTTCACAACAATATGAGAAGGAACTTCTTCACAGTGAGGGTGACAGAGCACAGGAACAGGCTGCTCAGGGGGGTTGTGGAGTTTCCTTCTATGGAGATGTTTAAAAACCACTTGGATGTGTTCCTGTGTGACTCGGTCTAGGTGATCCTGCTAGTCAGAGGGATTGGACTAGATGACCTTTCAAGGTCCCTTCCAATCCCTAATGATTCTATGAAAGCAGACAGCAGTGTGAACCTCCTTCATTACTTTAGTACTTTAGTACTTCCACAATGTTGTGCTATCCTCAGTAAGCATCTTTCTAATTCACTGACCCCTGAGGAGTAAATTGAAATAGGAGCTGTCAGGTTAGTGCAGTGCAAAAAGCCCCTCTTGTGTAAGTTACCTCCAGCTGCTTGGACCAGTTTTCTTTTGAGTTTTTTTTGGGTTTGGTTTTTGACTGTTAGAAGATCAAGATGTTCATTTATAACCCAATTTTCCATTATCTTTGTGAGCCCTCCCATTTAAGGGAAAAGGAAGCTTTTAATGTTTTACCTGGTGTCAGTGGCGACCCATAGATCCAGGTTTTCCATGTGCAGATTAACATCTCCTGAGTCGTGAAGCCGAGTAGTTCTGAGCACAGCGTGGTCACTAGATGTAATCAAAGCCCAGCGTCGCTCTTTTGGACCAGTTCTTTCCAGCCACAGTAAGCAAGGTCATTACCAAGCCCTGCTCTTCCTGGTTTCCATCTCGTTTGCAGGCTGGCAAAACAGAAAAGTCATAAGCAACTGACGGGAAGGAACTAGGCTGAGTAGAAACTTGCCACACGCGTGGCCTCGCTTCACTCACACCCTTTCCCAATACTGCAAATGGGCTCCTGAGAGCTGGCATCAACCCCGTGCAAATCTAGTGGGAGAAGCCTACGAGAAACCTACCCAGATGCTTCTCTTGTTGCTTTTAACCCAAGAAGCCACCTGAAAATTGAATCTGTTGAGAAATAAGAAATGAGGAAAAAAGAGAAGTAAAATCCCGTGTTTTCTGCTGGTCCGTGTCGTCTAGGGCAGGTGACAGGGAAAGGGCAGCTGGTGTCTGTCTGCAACTCGCCCACCTTTCCCCATGTCCTATTCCTGTGCCTTTTGAGTCCTATGGAAGATAAAAAATCATCAGCCTGCAGATCCAGTAATTATAATCACGAGGCCACGGGTTGATAGGGCCTATGGAGAAATGTCTACCTTTAAAAATGTAACTATAATTACTACATTATGTCTTGGAACAAATGGGAGAGAGGGGGAGCCGCAGACGGCTGTCGTGGCTGTGGAATCAGAATGAGCAGAGGAAGCGTCACCTCAGCAGTTAGGGCTGCATTTACACCGTAAAAAAAGGTTTAAAATAACTGTAGGGCCAGATCCTTGATCAGTTGGGGTTTGTCACCTGCCTCCTCTCACACTGCTGCTGTTCTGCAGAGCTCTGTAAGATGTGTGAGGCTGTGTAAACCCTGATCCTTATATTTTCCCTTGTGTGTCTCCTCCTGGGAAGTGACTTCCTTGAATTTGACCTGATCCCAAGGGCTGACTGTGTAGCCTGTGCATGTAAAACACATGTAGAAGTTTCCTTGCGTTGGATGCTGCTGCACTCAGGGACTTGCTAAAAGATGGTTGACAATCTGCCATCGAATTTTCAGGCATTAAATGACCCTTTTGGGAGCCACAAAGGGTTCCTCACTTGTGAGGAGGAACTTGGCTACCTGCTCAAAAGTGAAGAAGGAGCTGAGGAAGTCGGAGGAGAGTGAGAAGGGAGTCAGTGTGGTAAGTGAAAGAAACCTGGAAGTGCAAGCTGAGCTGCTCCTAAATCATGGCAGGAAGAGGGTGAACCCATGGGACACACGTAGAAAAGCACCACAATTCAGTGATGCCAGCTGCTGGAAGTGAGGGACACAAGCTGCGTGGTGTCATACCAGAAATATTTGTTCCAGTAACGCTGTTCCTTTCATTACTGCTCTTCCCTTTCTTCTGGCTTGTTGGGAAATGTTGGGCAAAGCCTGGGACTTGCCAAGGCCTCTCTTTACTCATTAGTGAAGTGGCAATAGTAATATTACCTACCTCAGAGGTTAAATGACTGAAGCTTAATTAACACTTTCTTCCACCATCTCTGTGGAAGGACACTGTGCGACTGTGGTGCTGCAGCTGCCTTATTGCACTTTTTAATTTCAGTTGAACCTTCCTAACCTTCAGACTTGGCTGTCATCATGCTCTCTTGGTATTTCTTGAGAACTCTTTCAAAATACAGGGTGGGGGGGAAGCGATGGAGCAATAAGACTGGCAGCAGTGTTGTAGCAGAAATTCCCCGATGGTGAACTGCAGCCAGATGTGGAGCCTTTCAAGGCTGAGGTGGGATGTGAGCAGGACGTAGCACCTGGAGATGAGGAGGGGTCTGTGCTGCTGCTTGTGCAAACACAAGACTGCAAAGCCTGTTGTAAAACAAAATCTGAGCTTGGTCTTGGATGTAAATGCTCACAAAACATTTAGCTTTGGATCCAGTCGGTAGCTTGAGACCTGCACTTGGTCTTGTCTTTGTTGCTTGGAGTAGAAAGCAGAGCAACAATAAAATTTATGAAGCATGTGGAGGAGAAAACCAAGGATGTAATAAGTGCCTGGCCTCAGATGAAATTTTGGGTCAGTTTGAGTCTAAGAGAACAAATGTGGCACCTGTAGGACAGCAGAGAGTGTGTTAGTGAAGGTTTGGGCTCAGGAGGCACCACCATGTAAAGTGGAATGGGCAAGTGAAGCTCTTTCTTGCTCTGTTTGGATTAATAAAATTAATTAGTTGATTAAAACCAAAGGGGAAGGAACGTTATTGTTCTGTTGCCAGTATTAGTATTCATGTGCTGTAGAAGGTAACTCCATGTTGGAAATTAGGTAGCTTGGATTGAAGTGGAAGAACCTTCTCTTTAATTTCAGAGGAAGTTTGGTAGGAATCTGGCCTCTAGATTTTTGGACAGTGCTCCAGGTGCAGGAGAAATCAAAATAAATCTCATGTTTGTGTTTTTTTCCCAGTGCTTTGATTTCTGGAATATTTTTGAACCCACTATCTGGCAGCTGGTGACGCGTGAGTCAAAGAGTTCAGTCTGATGTTTCAGTCCCTGATTGAGTTTGCATTGCATGAGCTTCGAGCGAACCCCTTTCCTTTGAACCGCCAGCTCAGCAAACTTCATGTGGAGGTTACTGAGGGGGAATAAACCTCAGTAAATCCATAGTGTTGTTCTTAAGCAGCCACTTCTCAGCACATAAATGAATGTAAAGGTTTCCAAGAACTGCAAATTCATTGCTAATGTTTCTCTGTATACCATAGCAAGACATTTCCCTACAAACCCTTCCAACTTCTTCAGCCTCTTCTACAGCTAACCTACATGTTCAGCTTCTGGCGATCACCTCATGCTCAGGGCACTGACCAGACAGGGATGTCTATGTCAAGCTTCGTGGCCACAGACCTCCCGTGTGACCTGGGGCAAACCAGTTAGTATTTCTGTGACTTCCCTCCCCAACAGTGAGTTGGAGGTGGTCCTGCCTCTGCCTGTCTGCAGAACAACACTGCCAAGTGCTTTTTTGAGCAGCTGGGTGAAATTTGGGAAGGAAAATTACTCCTTCCATCCTGCTCTTCATCTCCCAGCCCTTTAGCACAAGTGTTTGCAGGATCTAGGAAAAACCCCAACGTGAGTGCACGCATCCTGGATTAGATCAGGAAATTGATGGCTGCTGAATCAAGGGGATAGTGTTGGGGTCCAGGGAAGAAGCAAGAAAGACTTGGTCTGGGTGATCCTGCTGTGGCAGGGGGATTGGACTAGATGGTCTTTCGAGGTCCCTTCCAATCCCTAATGATTCTATGATTCAGCTCAGCATCTTTACTGAGGGAAGGCTAAACAGAATGGTACCCCATCTTCTAGTTGCACATGAGCCCCACCAGCACAGTTGCTGTTATTTACATCACAGTGACCAGACAGCCAGATTGATATTGGACTCAGATTGTGATAGACTCTAGAAATGCAAACATTAGTTAAATGACTACTCCTCTTAACAGCCACCACAGAAGCAGATCTGTTGAATGAGGAAAATATCTGTTTTCCAACTGGGAGAGGGAGTGCAGGCTAATGAGGTAATTTGTTGACAGTTGAGATTGTGGCAGAACTAAGGACTGAAATCAGTTCCCTGCTTTTCTCAAAGGAATCTCCTTCCTCCCTGCCAACTTACAGACTGCATATACTTTAACAGGATTCAGACACTACCTTTAGTGGAATTAATGGGTGCTCCTGCCAGGAAAATATTAATCTCCAGGGAATATGTTTTGGATGGGGCTTCATGGTATCCCACAAATGCGAATAGTGATGATAGACCAGTACAAGTATGTAAGTCAGTGGAAATAAGTCTTCCCTGACCCGTAAACCAGAAGCACTCCCATCATGAAGGCCAACGCTGCAGCTTCCAAAAGAGATCAACAGCCAGAGGTGGATGTTTATGTGTTAAGGAGTCAGCAGCATCCCTCATCCAAAGGTCCTGCTCTCCAAACCATATGTCTCTGCCACCACCCCTTCATCAGCACCAGGGATGTTTCAGTCCCTCTTGCTGCACTGTTTGAAGAACCTCCAGGGTATCTCCAGCAGCAGAAATGGATACCCTTTGGTATCCCTGCATCAGACAGCAATCATACGGTCTTGTAGGGGCATCAAGACCTACCCTTCTCCAAGCATGGTGGTACCTCCTGTAAGGAGAGAGCTGGCATAGCTAAGTAGCTGAGGAGGGGTGTGATGGGCACCCCGTCTCAACACACATGAAGCCAAGAGCTTTGCCTGTCACCATCTGCAGAAACAGCTTCACCAGTTGACTCCTGACACAACCACAGGGTGACTGCATGGCACCTTTTATGGTTTTTTGGCATATGGTTTTTTATGGCACCTTTTACGGTGACCCACTAGAACCTCCTAGCAGCATTAGTAGTGTCTGCGCAGGGTCATTTCCATCTGCTGGGGCCATCATCTTGCTTTAATTTGGGCCACTAATGATGTTATAAGACAGTTTGATGACTGTATCATTTCTATTGATGCTCAAAGCATCAGCCGGCTTTTGCACCCCAAAACACACTGGCTTGTGTCTGCAGTCTGAGAGGGAATGGAGAAGAACAGGGATAGTAGCAGAGGGAAGTGCTTCAGCCCCCGACCCGCTGTGTGGAGTGAATGAGAATGTGTTGGTACAGCAGAGCTGGCAGCAGCGCCTTCACTATCAGGGCTTTTACGGCGCTGCTCTGCGTATCTCAGCATGACCACTGAAATCTGTGAGATCACACTCCGAGCCGCGGTGTCCTGTCAGGTTTGAAATTCTTTCCGACAGGCTACAAAAACAATTGGGCCCTCACTTCGGCTGCTTTTACACTAGTTGAAGTCTAATTTATAAGATGGATCATGCGCTTCACTGGCTCTGTCCTTGATACTTTTCAAGCTGCGGCTGGTGTTGGTGACTTTTGTTTTGCGGTTCTTGTGCCTTCTGCGGGGCTGCGTTGTGTTGTGTTGTTTTTCCGGCTCATATCCCGGTTTGATAGGCACAACTTCTTCATCCAAATGCCTTATTTCTATGCAAATAGCTCGTTCATTGTTCGTATCAGCTTTGACCTTCACAATGCATCACAGCCTGCCTGAGCCGAGATTTATTTAATGCTCTTTAGAAAGCTCGAGTTAGATTTTAATAGTATTTATTCTACCTTTGTGCATGAAATAAGAGAGAGCTTGTTCTCCCTTCAGACCACAGGGAAATGTACAATTAATGCCAGGCGCAGGCATTTAAAGCTGCAGCACCGCTGGACCCGTCTAGCTTTAAGCCCACTTTTGGGTCTGGAAAATTGGGTTTTAAATTGAAATCGGGCTTCATTTCTAGGGAAACACACAGTGAGACTGGGAGGAAATAAACTAACGGGGGCACTCTGCTCCCACTAGAAGACCTTTGAAAAGCTGATCTCTGGCAGTGGGATGGGCTGCGGAGAGCTTTGTGATCCTTCTGCCTCTAGTGTAGATCATAGGATGTTAGGGGTTGGAAGGGACCCAAGAGATCATCAAGTCCAATCTCCCTGCCGGAGCAGGACAAAACTATCTAACACAGATCACAGAGGAACACATCCAGGCGGGCTTGAGAGTCCCCAGAGAAAGAGACTCCACGACCACCCTGGGGAGTCTGTTCGTGATGCTTTCAGTAAAGCGTGAGAAGTTAGAACTCGCACCCCGTCCCCGTTGCTTTGCGAGTTGAAAATGGAGTTCAGTGAGCACTGAAATATACTTTCACTTTTCAAATGTCCTTACTGTGAGGTGCAATACTGGTTTCCTGGGGATAGCAGGAACATTTGGCATGTTGGCTAGTCGGGGAGCGACACAGTGTAGGTAAAACAGCTCTGCTGGAATTAATGTTCCAGGCTCTTCACACCTTTGCTCCTCTACCTTCTGAAAACACAGGGGCCTTCCAAAATCCACAGGATGGAATTCTTTGGACTTTATATCTTTCACATATTGTCCAGTCATGGCATTGTGTTGGCTTCTGACCCAGCAACGCTGAAGCACATCTTTAAATGGGCTTCATCACAGGCTTACCTTTCTTCTCACAGGTAATGAGTGACAGAACCAGAGGGAAGGGTTTCAAGCTCCAACAGGGCAGGTTTAGGTTGGACATCAGGAAGAAATTCTTCCCAGAGAGAGTGATCAGGCACTGGAATGGGCTGTCCAGGGTGGTGCTTGAGTCACCATCTCTAGACGAGTTTAAAAGACTCTTAGATGTAGTGTTGGGCAATATGGTTTAGGGGTGACCTTGTAGAGTAGGGTTGATGGTTGAACTCACTAATTCCAAGGGTCTTTTCCAACATGAATGTTTCTGTGATTCTGTGAAATGAAAGCTCCCAGCAGCCTTATGCAGCTCTTGGCATGTGGGTAGCCCAGTGGAAAGAGCACTGTGGTCAAACTCAGAAGATGGAGGTTTCATCCCTCTTCCTGTGCTTGCTTTGTGGTTTTCCAGACCTGGCTCTAAAATCAGTGCAAAGACACAGGAGCTTTGACTTTATTTGGTGCTGAAGAACTTTCCTGTAGCGCGGCCATAGTTTCTAGTGCTTAGTGGGAGGAAGTCCAAAGCCTAGGAGATGCCATGAAGATATCGTTTGAGATGTGCTGTACTGGGATCACTTGATCCTCTCTATGGCAAAGTTGTTCAGTTTGAGACATGTGAAATTTTTGTTTCCAGACTTCTCTGCCTGAGATCTCTGACTGGCTCCAAGGTGACAGATGACTGGGTGGCAGAACGTGTGATGGATAGCTTGATTATTTTAACAATTAAATATGTAATGAAGAGCTGGAAAGGTTCCATGCAAGTCTCATTTTTGCCCTGGTTAAATATGGTGTGCATAATTAATTCTCACATATGAAAGGGCTCCAGCAAGAAAAGAAATGAAGGAAAGTTGAAGAGATAGTGAATATTTTATTAGACGTCACTCATTCAAAGCTCATTAATATACATAGTCCAGGAGTAATCATCTCCTATACGGTTAAATGCAGTAGTGCTTATTTTCTTGGCAGATGATCTGGTTTATTCTTGAATGTGCTGGTTTAATATCATCTATGGACCAAACCCAAGCCTGTCTGCCTCTTGGAGAGGCCATCAGAAGGTGCAAAGTCATGGCTTTCTCCATGGAGGTCACAGCAGCACAAATTTGATAAGAGTAGATGATCTCCAGAGGTCTCTCCCAACCCCTCTCATTCAGACTTTCTTCCATGGGTCACTGCAGAACTTTCTTTAACAACAAAGACATATTCACCTCTTTTCCTCAGCCATAAGGGACTAATCTTGCCTGTGTGGAGTCACTGCACTGCTCTGACCTAACAAAAAGAGCTGCTTCTGCAGTCAGTGAAACATGTACCACCGGGGAGCCTTGGACCTGCTCGTGTTAGTCGTGAGGCTTGTGCTCAGACCAGTAAAGGTCCTGCCCTGCCTCTGCCCACTGGTCACTGAGGATGAGTGAAGAGCCTTGCGTGCCCACACTGGCTGGAGTTGGAGGACAAGAATTGCCACAGTGGCCTCTTCCTATGTAAGAACAGCGTTTCCCATGCTTGTTCTCCAGATACATCCAGCTGTTTCCTCATTTGCTTTCTGGGACCATGGATCACACAACTGGTTAGAAAAGAGGGAGATGACTCAACACTCCCTCTATTCTGGTTGTGGAGTCTCCTTCTCTGGAGATGTTTAAGACATGCCTAGATGTGTTCCTATGTGACTTGGTCTAGGTGATCCTGCTGTGTCAGCGGGATTGGACTAGATGACCTTTCAAGGTCCCTTCCAATCCCTAATGAGTCTATGATTCTATGAACACTATCACATTTTTGGAATTAAAGAGAGCTGATGAAAACTTGAACGAAGGAAATTCCACCACTTCATAATTTATGTTCTACATGACAATATCAAAATTGCCTCTCCATGCATTTTTCTGGTGGGGGTTTTGTTGCTGTTGTTGGTTTTGGTTGGTTTCTTGTAGAAAATTGTTGAAGTGTTTAAAATACTCATCAGCTAAAGTCTTAATTTAAATTTGTTGATCCAAACCTTGGCCATGCTCAGTATTCCTCTGAAAGGAACAGATGGGCACGTTGTGGTCCTCATCTCTTCCTGAAAGAACGAGGCTACTTTGTCAGACTGAATCCCCCAGGTATTTAAACTCAACTGTGAGCTAACAGGACCTGTGGGAACCTCTCCACATAATAAAATTAGGACTTCTAAAAACTGTTCTCCTTTCAAAAAATTAGCGGGGAAATCCTGCCTCGTTCTATAACTTAATTTGTGAGCAACATGATTCATAGTTGGAAAATGCTTTGAAGCTGCAAAGCGTTATGGAAATGCTAAGAAATAATTATTATTATAATTAGAATATTATTAACTAGGGGAGAAGATTAAACAGTGTGCTTCCTTATGAAATCCATTCGAATGAACTAAGGCTGAGGACTTCTATGAAACACATCGTCATCCCACCTCTAAAGAACCCTCTTTGCTCCTGCATGCAGCTTTCTGATCTTGGGGCTCATCCTCCTCTTTCAGCAGGGATCAGCTTTGAGCAAGGAGCCCAGTGTAAGGGGAAAACACAAGTGTGGTAACAGAGGCACTGTTGTGTTCCTGCTGCCAGAAAGAGATCCTTTTATCCTGAATTACCCAATCGTGGCTGGCTACCAACCTTCCAGATATGTAATCCTAAAGATTTTGAGTTTCTCGGTGCAGCTGAAAGTAACATCCTGGTCCCTCTGAAAAGCTGAAGTGTGTCTCTGCATGTTGAGTCTTCCCTGGGTTGTTTCTGCTCACCTGACACTGTGGACACCAGCTTTTGGGTTTGCAACTATTCATTTCTTCTTTGCTTCTCTCAACATTCTTCTAACAGCCACCACCAGTTGCTACCATCATTATGTGCCGATTGTCTTTGCTGTAGTCCCTAGAAGCTCTGCTGAAGCTCAGAACACCACTGTGCTCTGTGCTGGTCACATTTAGGATCTCACCAAAGTCCAGATTAATTGAGAATTACCTTCCAAATTGCAAGAAAACTGGTCCTTATTACCTTGCTAAAATAAGGTTCCAATTTCAAGCCCGGGGAAGCAGCAATCTCTCATTCCTTGGCAGTCACTGTCAGGCTGCCCATTATGGCCGGTCTGATGTCGGCTGTTAACCACAGCTGTACGAGGCTCCTGGCTGGAAAAGGGTTTCTTCTGCTTCTCTGCCAGAAAAAGGCAACTTCACCAGGAAGAGATGAGCTGGAAAATACTTTTGGCTCCTGCTAGTCCCAGCTTACCCCAAAATGTGCTGTTGTAGAAGACAGAAGGTGGAGAAGTGAAGAAGGCAGCTCGAAAAACTCTTCTGCTTTGTGTAGACAACCATGACCCCATGAAATGTGGCCCCGGTGGTAGCTGACGGCAGTTTGGCGCTGGCTTCAGTGGGCTGCGATTTCGCCACCGACGCTCATTGTGTCATGTAGCCCTGATGTTCTTTGTCTGTGCCTGGTGGACGGAGGTCCAGGCTGGGTGTGGTGGGCCCAAAGGAGACCCAACTGGAGCGCAGCGTGTCTGATGGCTGCCACAGCCTCACATAGCTTTTTCTTTTAAACTGGGTTTTTGGTTTATGACCATATGTCATGAGACTAACTGCATGCAGGAGAGCAAACCAAGGCTTGGGCTTCTCTGGAAGCTGGTTTTGCATGATAATTTAAACGGGTGGCTTCTCTGGAGTTTGTGTGCCTGGTCGAGCTCCCGTGTTGTTTCCTCTCCATCCTTCCTGGACTTGTCCTGCTCCTACTGATGTCGATGATGAAGCCTGTGTTGACTAAACACGTGGCACAGGCAAAGTCTCATTTTCTAGATGAGCATCACATGTTAGAAATCTGGGTTCATTTCAGTCAAACTGGGTTATACAACAGACCCTACACAGTGTCAGTAATTCCTGCTGAAGCGTCTGGGTTATGACACACAGCACTGATCCTCCACACTTTTATCTCACATTTCTGATGTGCTTCTCCACAAAATATACTAGTCTTGACATACAGGAAGCTTTATCTAAAATTATGGGTTTAGTAGGTGGTATATTGGCCTTCTGCAAAGAAAACAAAACTTTCAGTGTGGTTTTTTTATTGTGTCATTTGCCTTTGGTTCTCATTTACTGGTTTTCCAGTCAGGAAAAGCCTTCTGCTCTGTAGAATATCTTAACTCGTGCTAAACTCCCCTGAGTCAATTGACCACAATGTTTATCAACTTGCCCATGGTTCTGTTGACTAGGAGGAGTCACTAAATCCAACTTGCTTTCCTAGAGCTGTGTGGGCTTTGTTGTGATAAAAAGAAAGACTTATTTTTGTGTTAGTGCTGCCAGTAGACCAATCAATCCATGAAAGGAGCTACTTTCTCCAGTTTAAAACCTGCCTGGATATGTTCCTGTGCAACTGGATCTAGGTGATCCTGCTGTGGCAGAGAGACTGGACTAAATGATCTTTCAGGTCCCTTCCAATCCCTAATGCTCTGTGATTCTGAGGAGAAGTGAGACTGTTTTTTCCAGCAGCACCATGTGCAGCCATATCGGTGAGAGACTGCAGCCACTGGCTGTCGATAACTTGGAGATGAGCAACTCCCTGAGTCAAGGTCACAGATGACCAAAGGCCCAGCAGCAGGGACAGAAGGCCTGATCATCAGATCAGCCTTTTCTGCCTTTCAATAGCAAAATAATTTCAATATTTAACTTCCTTTCCTGCCAGAGCCTTGGAGGTCCACAGAGGGTAAGAAGTCGCTTGAGTTGTCACCTTCGTCAGTTTTAAATCATTCCAAGAGATGCAAATTGCTTCCTACCAGGGACCCCTCCTGAGCTCTGTTTGCATTTTGCAGAATAATAAGCAGAGCTTTTGAAAGCTTTCTGCTTGGCGAGGGGGCTAACGTCTTCTGTTCTCTTTGTCAAGTGACTTTTGAAGGAGTATGTGGTGCCATACCTTTGGAACATCAAAATGAAAGAGATTATCGCTTATTCTGCGGGGAGTTTGAAACCAAGGTAGTGGAGATTAAAAAGAGCATCTTGAAGAGATTTGCTGATGTGAGACTCTTACAAAACATGATTTTTACAGACCTTGGCTCACGTCAGCAACAGTTTCCTTACAATTACTGATCTCTTCCAACAGAGATTCTGGTTTGGTTGGTGGTTGGCTGTCATTATTTTTTAAATATTCAGGTTGTGCCCAGTCCTGACTGGAGGCTCCTTTAGAATTCACTTGGCATTTGCGGCTAAAGATGCAATTTTAGTTATTTATGCCAGGGGAAGGCACAACCCAGTGGTCTACTAAGTGATGGATCTGCTTTGGATTGGCTTTAAATAACTGTGTTTAATCACAAGGGCCAAATCCCAACTGTGCTGCCTATATTCCTTCTTAACTGGAACTGGCAGTGGAGGGATGGGATCCAATTAGCAAGAGTTTTTCCTTGTCTGATGGAATAACATAAACATTCCAATAAAGGGTTTATTTTCCAGCAGCACTTCTACTAATCATAACAGGCCTCTTCCAACTGCATCCCAACGACAAGATGGTTTGCCAAGCAGATGGTGGAGGAGAGTTGGGCTGGCCAAAACCCAACAGATTCAATGTGATGACAAAGATTGAGGTTTCCGGATCTCTTTTCGTCCCAGAGCAGAATGAAACCAAAGCCTTCAGGAATTTTCCACACACAAGTGATGATGTGCAGTAGCCCCTTGCCAGTCAGGATTTCACCTGAGGAGAAAAGGTAGTACAGAATGCTAAAAAAAAAAGGAGAGAAGAATGTTAAAGAAAAAAGGAGAGTGTGAAAGTGCCACCAAGAAGCACTTAGTGTCTCTCCCTGTCCTAAGGTTTGCTAATCTGTATTTTACCGATATCTCAATCAGTGATTCAGTGAGAGTTGCTACTGAACTTATGAACCTTTGCCTGAAAATTGTAAGCACTACTAAATATTTGTGCTCTCTAAACACCAGGTAAGAAAAGAATCTTCACTGTAGTCTTAGGATAAAACACATCCTTGCAGTAGAAGAAGTTTTCTTCCATCTCTCATCACCTTATCACAGAACATTAGGAATTGGAAGGGACCTTGAAAGATCACCTAGTCCAATTCCCTTGCCACAGCAAGATCACCTAAACCAAACTGCACAGGAACATCTCCAGGTGGGTTTATCCATTATTTCTATTTTGTGCTATGTAGCTTCTAAATACTTGGCTGTAGGGATTTTTAACTCTGACCTCTATGAAATGCTCAGCACAAGGCAGTCCTCGTTAGAGCCCAAGGCACTAACTGGCACCAACGGGGTGTGCGCATCGATCTCCTGCGTTAAGGAAGGTTGCCAAGTGAACATTGTGATCTGCCAGTCAGTGGTGTGCAGAGAGAGAGAGGAGCAGAGAAGTGTGATTACACATGTACCTAGGAGATTCTTCTGTACATATTTGGAGAGATTGCTAGTTATGCAAAAAGAAAGGCAGCCACACACGTCAGTCTCTGGTGAGGAGAGATGCTGAGGACGTGCAGAGGAAGGGCAGGCGCTTGGGTATCCTGCCTAGCTTAGAAGAAGAGAGTTAATTTTCACAATATCCCATTGGCTCAGGTGGGAAATCAGAGGAGGAAAGGTGGTTTTGAATACGGCTGTTTTCATGTGGTCAGAGGGCTCCTTCTGGAGACCTGTAATGCAGAGGTGACTCTGGAGGATACCAACTCTAAAATGCAGTTTGCCTGATCACCACCCCATAAACTGGGAGAGCACTGGGGTGAAGGAAGATGAAACAAGAGCTCTGGGTGAGCAGAATCAAGGGGGCAAAAAATCTGTTGCATCCAGTAGCTGACCAGATGTTTTCACAGCATCTTGGCTTGTGCTGGCCCTGCTAGAGTCAGGATGCTGCAGTGCTCTACAAAACACTCCCTCATCTTGGTTTTAAAAAGCTTCATTGCGCCTTATCACATCAAAGCAAAGCATCTGCATGTTTCAGTTGTGGGGCATCATGTGTCTGGCTCCCCTCTGGCTCTCACTAATCCCCTGGATTATCGCAGCTCTCTAAAGCAGCTCTTAAAACCCCTGTGAAAATAGGACTCCAAGTGGGTGTGTGAGCAGCAGGGACTGAAGAAATAAGGCTGCAAGCACCTATAGGATTCATAGACTCACAAAAATATTACCCCAAGAAAGGTGTTGAAAGGGCTGCTTTGGCACCCTCCGATGATCCCAGCCAACTCTTGGTGAGACAAAACAAGATCGAGTCTGGTTCATTCCTTTGCTGGCACATTGGGACAGCTGCTGCGAGTTACAGCTCGTGCTGAGCACACCCAGGCTTTGCTCTCGAGTGACCTTCCATCAGGACAGCTCTGCTCTCCTTCCTGAAGCCCACGAGTCAGGATGTTCTGCAGGGGATGCACCAGAACGCTGCTGCAGCTCACGCAGAGAGGGGACCACAACCAGGGACTTTGCTGTCAAGGTGGCATCTGGCTCTTCATTCCTGTGGGTAATCCACTCCAGAGGAACGGAACCAAGTGATGAACACAGGAGAAGGCTTCTGAGAATAAAGAGGGCAAGTTTCTGCAAACAGAGTGGCCCTGGCCCTGCCTTAGCTCTGCTGGCTGCTCAGTCCCAAAAAAGAGTACAGCAGTCCCCATGAAAGTCACGATGTTGAGAACTAAATGACAGTAAACCCTCAAATCTCCAGTAGTCCATGAGGGTTTATTTTCCCTTTTCTCTCACTGAAAAATAAAAAAAGATGATGCATGTCTGACATTGACATAAAGTCAGGAGAAGTGACCCATGAAGTAATTAGAAGAGGAATTCACCCTTTTCTCTGCCCCCCTCGCCAACCTTTCCCATCTCAAAGGCAGATCAGATGAAAGGAGAGCTCTGTTTACTTCCTGATCTGTCTAATTTCAGTAACAAGGACCATCCCAGCTTCATCTTCCTGCAGCTGCTAGAAGTGAAACTCAAGAGGCAGCCCCAGGCACTGCAGCACCTTCTCAGAGCTGCTTGACCTTAATGGATTAGCTTTTCCCTGAGCAGGTGGCAATTTAACAAGAGGAGACAAACTTTTTACACTTCGGAGACCTTTGGTGAATGGCATCAAATATCAGAAGGTTGAACCAGATCAGTGAGGCTTTGGGCTGCCTCCCCACCTGAACCCTGGACCACCTTAACCCCCTTGCTGTGCACACAAGTCACAGCTTCCCAGTTTGGGTCCTAAGTCCATTTATTAAGGAATCAAAGTGAAAAATAGCCTTATATTCTCAACGTGTCATAGCCTCACAAATCCTATTGAATTAAAGGAGGGCAACTGGGGCTTTGATTTCGGTCTGCTTACGTCTGAGTGTCTCAATAGGGTGTTAGGAGAATTACTTCAGGCTCTTCATTTTGCAAGTATGTGCTGCTGCAAACACATCCCAGTAAAAGCAGCAACAATAGCCTTGCTTTGAAGATGTAATTCTCCCAAATAACCAACCATTTAAATTAGCAGCACCAAGTGCTTTCAGTAGGAAGAAAAGAAACTGCTGGTTTATTTTAAAAACTACAATTATTGCTGTTCATTGAATCCTCTCACATGCCAGCCCTAGCAACAACCCAGGTTCTCCTTCACTTTAGTGTGTTTTCCACTGCTCTCCATGATCTGTTTGTTTAAGGATTCATCATCATAATTACAAGTCAGAACTGTCAAACAGATGTCCACACTCTGATACCCAGGTGTCAGTTACCATATCAAACACTAAAGACAGAAACACCTCTACAAAAGCTTCTTCACAGCAGCTCTGCATCTCCAGAGGAGCTCAGCACCTGCAGCTCCCACCACGGTGACTTCTCCCACCAGGTTGTCCACGTGCTCTGATGGAATCGTACTGACTGTTCCTTGTTTTCTTCAGCAGCAGCCGAGAACCATGTGGGTGGGTTTTAACACAAGGTGAAGGAACATCTTGGGGAGACAGGTAAGACCATAAAAGAGAGTAACTAAAATGCAGTGATCAAACGTCTTATTATGTCTTACTCAGGGTTGGAACTAGATAATCTCTGAGTCCAATCTAACCCTAATCCTAAACCATTCTACCTATGTTTTGTTTGTTTTTTACTTTTCAGGCCACCACAGGCCATCTGTCTCTCTGGTTACATGCATCAGCTGCGTTAACTGAACCCACCTCCCTGACCAGCACCCCAGGTACTCATGGTATTCTCATGGCTTTCCTATGGCTTTCCTCACTCACCCCCATGTTAAAGCCACATGTCCTAACAGCACATTTCTAAAGGTTTTCAGGCAGGGGGAATTTTATGGGACATTGGAAAGTACAAGCAGAAGCAACTGGCAGAAAGAAAGAGCAGCAAAGAAGAGACCAGTGGGTTTCTTCCCCAGCTTGGTAGGACCCCTTGGTCAGCACTTGCTGATGCTGTGGCCATGCTGGATTTGTGAGCAGTGATGCAAAGTTCCACTTCCCTCAAAGACTTCTTCTGTGGACAGTCCAACTGCCTGATGGATTCAGGTTCCTGCTCAGTGATAGAGATATAAACTACTATATGTAGTAGCTGAAGGACACCATAGATAGGGCACAAAGAGAAAAATCACTGCCCATGCTCAAAGAGTTTTCTCTTCCCAAACACAGAGAAATTCAAAATATCCAAGTTATTTGTATCCAAGATCCAAAATGAAGTGTGATGTAAGGGAGGAACAAAGACCAAGACTGTTCCATCTTCAGCTGCCCTGAAAATTGACAGAAAATAATCTATTGACATGATCCTGATATAAAATAATAGTAATATAAAATATAGTAACGTAAACAGTAATATTAAAAAAAAGTAACACAAAAAAATAGTAATTTGAGGGAAGTCAGGAAATACACATAATAGTCATGTAGCTGCAGAATGACTTTACCCATAAAACCTCTGAAACTGAGAAAACTTCACTTAGGCCAGACTAAGCAGCAACATCAGAGCTTAACTTGTGGCAGTTTGCTTCTGTTCTCCAAAAAACACCAGACAAGTGCTCATGCCTTGAGAATATTCAACAGCTAATCCCCCAGTAACGTGTGATGTGAATTGGTCATTATTTTATTATTATTATTATTATTAAACGTGGCTTACTGTGCAGATTTAGGGAAAACCTGGACATTTCTGACACTCCCTTTTTGGGGTTTTTGGGGTCTGCAAACTAATTGATGGATGGCATCAAGACAATAGGTAGATTTTTTATTTGTGGCAGCTATAATAATGATAGTTTCTTTCATTAACTTTTAGTAATAATCTTTATTTAATAATTAATACAAGTATAATTGAATACAGTACAAATTAAAAGTATTCTTCATTTCTCTGTGGTGTCTCGGAGAGCCTTGGCAGAGGACAAGCGACAGTAACTGCTTACAAAATACAGAACATCAGTCAGGTTGCACGGAGATCTAAGGGCCTGATCCTGCTGATAGCTGGTGACACCACTGACTGTTTGCAATAGTAAACCTTAGATTTGCCAAAAGAAACCCGTTAGGTTGAGCTCGTGTCCTTGAGAGCCTAAAACCCGAGCGGTTGTTCGGTATTTGGACACTGACCTTCATGCTAACCATGCGGCAGCTTTCACCCAACAGCCCTGGTCCTGCTGTGTCAAGGAGATCGGACTAGGTGACCTTCTGCAGTCCCTTCTAATCCCTAATGTTCTGTGAGTCTGTGATTCATTGAAGTGATTGTATCAGTCTTACAGAACGAGATCTACTCCCTGAGTACCTCCACCATGGTGTTACAACAGACACGTCCCAGTCCTGCGGTATTTCCGTCAGCCCTGAAGATAAGTCTGGTGTGAGCTTTGTTCTGCTGCTGTGAGCATCGCTGAGTCTTTCAGAGGTCACTCCAAGGCCAGCGTGAAGCTTCTACCTTCAGCCATGGCCTCCAGCTAAGCCAAAAGCCTGGGACACCAACAGTGAAGCTGTTCTGACATGATCCCTTAATAATGCCCATGTATACATTTCCTTAAACTACAGTTTGGTGCCTCCAAGATCCTTGTGTAGTGGCAGTTATGCTTCCCTAGTGCTTGATGGATCTGACGTAGGACTCAAGGACCCCTTTCGTATGGCTGTATCTCAGCATCGAGACAATGAGACATTGCTCTATGTTCATTCCAGAAAGTAAAAGGGAAAATATTAGTCCTGCTGCAGTCTTCAGTTAGATTTCTCATTGTTCTGCCTTACCAAGAGCTCTCAAGACTGTGATGTATGACTACATATATAACATCAGGATGGGTCTCTGGCTGCAAGTGAGTACTTGCTGGCTTTAACAGGGATAATTAGGAGGGTGCGTGTGTACTGGAATATTTGTTTCTTCACGTAACCCCTGGAGACCACGGCATTTTCAGTTCAGATGCTCCCTAGCCACAGATAGTATCTTCCTTTTGGCTGGCTTTTCAGCTAAAAAACAGGAAAGGAGTGGCAAAGAGCACCCAATTTTTAATAATGCAGTAACAGCTTTTCATCCATCTTACTCAGCAGTTGCAAAAGACCGAGACTTCAAAGACGTTTAGGAAAAGGATGAAGCAGGGGGAAAAGAAAAGGAAAATATTAAATTGTTTTAGTTCTCCCCTTAACAGGTTCTCTGGTTTCCAGCTCTGAACCCAAACTTCTCAGACCCTTCAGATGCGACATCTGTGATTTGCCCATTTTGCCCAGGGGGGTTGTGGAGTCTCCTCTGGAGACATTTTAAACCCACCTGGATATGTTCCTGTGCAACTTGGTCTAGGTGGTCCTGCTGTGGCAGGGGGATTGGACTAGATGATCCTTTGAGGTCCCTTCCAAGCCCTAATGTTCTGCGATTCCGTGATTTGTCTTTGGAGCAAAGGAGAAAGTTACAGAAGAGACCAGGAGCCTTATTAAGTACCGATTCTGAAGTGGAAAAGAGTTTGATGATACAGCTGGGGTTTTTTTTCCAGGACATTTGACTGCATTGTGTAAACTTCAAATGCTGCAAAACCGGCTGCTGAAACGAGTGTCTGTGAGGGAAAGGCCTGACTCGGGGGAAAAAATCAGAGACAGGGCAAAAGCTTTGTGAGAGAAACCTCTTTCCTCAGCTTGGGAAAGGAGCTCGTTGTGCCATGAGCTGGCGGTTGGAGCTCCTGCCTGTTACACCATATCTGCACGCCCATCCTGTTGGAACAGCACAAAAAAAGCCATTTGCATGATGTTGCCACAGAACTTGGTCCCAGGGACTAATGAAGTTGGGAAAAAATGTCTCCTTTGATTGCTGCGGATGCAACTGCAGGGCCACTGTGCCCTGTGGATCAAACCCAGGGACGCAATTCTGTGAGCTTAGAAATGAAATAACGCTCCTGAAACTCTTAATCCCGGAGATCTTTACTTGCGCTGGCAAGAAGCTGAGCGCATTCGCAAGGGACTGCTCTTCAGATGTTGCAAAAGACACCTGGTTGGAGTTCAGAACTGTAGACTTTGCAAAACTCAATGCTATTTCTCCAAAGTCAACTCAAAGATTAAAGGGTTTGTCGTTGGTGGGTGTAGGGACCTCAAAACAGTGCAACTAGAAATGCAGTCTGCTCTAAAGCTTAGGGCATGGCTGGCTGTGTTACATGTTCGCACTCACTTGTGAGGGGTTTTTAACTTCACTCTGCTGTTCCTGGAAAACATGCAACTAACTTAATGGCTGTCTACCTCCTAAAACTCCCTTCAAACTTCCAACTGGGTGCAAGATGCTGCTTTACTTGCTCTCCTAAACTACTGTACAACAGCACATCGTGCTCTGCTGAAGAGCTGCAGAGCTTGGCCTTGTCCCAGCTGATCGAAGACGTTAGTACCCTGTAGTAGACCTGTCCTGCTGCTCACATCCTCTCCAGGAGACACAGGGATCCACTTTCTCACAGGTTACTGCCTGTTCTGGTTCTGTTTATCTGGTTCTATTTATCACATCCGGCATTTCACTCAGAAAGCTTCTGGGGGGTGGAAAAAGTCATTGAGAGCCTGTCACCACACTAATGGTCTGGAACACCTTCAAGACTCTTTATCCCCCACCTATTAAAAAAAAACCCGCATTTATCTGGATTTAAATCCAGCCTGTCTCAGGCTTCTGAGCACAGGGAAACTTCTTTTAAAGGGATTTTGCTTGCCTTGGGTTTCTCAAACTCCTCATCTCTGACTCACTCCACGTGGGAGTATTTGCAGAAGGCTCTGGCTCGCCCAGTCTCTGATTGACGTCACCATTGTTTCCCTGCTATTTTTATCCACCCTGTCGCGGCTCGTCAGAGCAGCGTGTCGATTCCAAGTCAATTCTTCATCAATGTTATGCGGCTTGAAGGTTTTAGCAGTGTCTTTAAAGCTGCTTAGTTGATCTGTCTGTGAAAGCTTAAATAACTGCTGCTCGTGTTAGGGCTGGTAAATTGGGAAGGTTTCTGCTGCTCATCCCTTGCCCCCTCTCCAGCAGTAAGGTGCTCTGCAGGACTGCAGCCAGTTCCTTACATGTCGTTTCAAATACTTTTGTGTGTATTGGTAATTCTCATGATTCATCATAGAAGAGGGAGAGTGGAAGGGAATTGGTAAGGAAATAGAAGATCGGAATGAATGGAGACATTTAAAACCCGCCTGCATATGTTCCTGTGCGACTTGGTCTGGGTGATCCTGCTGTGGCAGGGAGATTGGACTAGATGGTCTATCGAGGTCCCTTCCAATCCCTGAAGATTCTATGATAAAGCCAGTGTTTTCTTGTGTAACCCTTGGCAAATCATTCAGAGTCTCCATCCCTGCAGATGGAGCATGTGTTTCTCTCCGACTTGCCTTGATGCAGAGGTGGAACAAGAGCAAAGTTCAAACGAATCCTGAGGGAGAACCTGAAAAGTGGGGTTAACCTCTATTCTGTTGCTGTCATCAAAAAGGGACCTGCAAATATATGGGTTACTATTATGTTTAATTAACTCCTGAAGGCTCCAGGCACTATGGCCCAAATCCAGCTTCCACCTCTGCAGGCTTTGAAGTGTTGGAGGAAGCGTGTCCTATGGTAGCGTAATCAATTTATTCTCACAAGGTGAGAGGACGTTAATGAAGGGAAGGATGATCAATGGACTCTTGCCAGCATACTTGGCTTTGCTTCACAAATGTTCTCATTGCTGGCATTAAACCAAGTCCACTTATCCACCCAAATGCTCCTTACTCATGGTGGGAGGTAATAGAAGATGGCAGAATGAGCAGCAAAGGTGACACTTCCTC
This sequence comes from Rhinopomastus cyanomelas, assembly GCA_013400115.1. Classification (NCBI taxonomy): domain Eukaryota; kingdom Metazoa; phylum Chordata; class Aves; order Bucerotiformes; family Rhinopomastidae; genus Rhinopomastus; species Rhinopomastus cyanomelas. Next base: position 430,632 of record VXBP01007752.1, on the reverse strand, counting down.
AGTTTTCTATTCCACCAAGTTCTCTCCCAGTCCATTTCCTAGAGTACAGATCTCACCAATGTCACTTTTTGTGGTGGCACGTTAAATTCTCTTTGCTCCCTGTTTACCTCCAAACTCAGTTGCACCACCACTGTGGTCCTTGAATGGCCTTGGAAGAGTTGCAGGGTTTTTCCCAAAGAGCAGAGCTACTTCCAGAGCCCATGGCATCTGATTCGTGGACTGGGCTGAAACAGTTCAGCAACCACGTGCTGAACCTCCCGCCTGGAGCACAGGTCAGCCCCATCAGCTGCTGATTGCTCCCTTAGCTCTTCTCCCAGCTCATCAGTGGAGGACTTCTATCAGACAGCTTTATGCTCTTGGCATGAGGACCAAATGCTGGAGCAAATCTCTTCCAACTGATCATACTACACTTAACAACTTCCGCCCAGTGATTGCTGAGGAAATTATTAGAAGAAGAAAGTGAGTAGATCTTTCATCGTGCCTGCTGTAACTTATGGGAGGTCGGGAGTGGTTAGGGGAGGAGGGTTGAGCAGTCATTTCACTTTCTTACAGGCCCTTATGCCACTGTTTTCTCTATCTCACTTGTTGTCTGCTACCTAATCACTTCCATATCAGGCTCTTACACTCAACACACAACCTGCTGCAGGCTTTTCCATCTTCCTACAGGTCTGCACCTGGATGTTGCAACCGCGAGACCTCGTTTTCTCCTTTTTGCAGCAATGGGGTCCATCCTGTTGAACAACCCAAGGGAGTTTTGTTATTGGGGAACTAACAGTGGCTCTAGAACAGCACAGAATGGGAAGGAAACCTCTCCGACAAGGACCCAGTCTCTCTTGTGGAGTCAGTGTTACATATCCTCACAGTGACAGAGCAAATCTGGAAGCAGTTAAAACCACTGCTCACTTCTAATAGAGTTAATATGTCTGGTAACAGCAGTTATTGGGCCAAATCAAAAGGGCACGGGACCATATTTTAACCCACATTTATCTCCAGTTTCCGGTGCCTGTGACTTAAACTTGCCCATGTTGGCAAAAGCTGTTTCCTGAAGGCTCTTTATGGTATCAGGGCCGGATCTGATATGTGCAGGTTTGTTCTGAGGATTCAATCCAGACAACACCAGAAGACCTAATATTTGGAGGTTAAAATTCTTCTTGTATAGACAAATCAAATAGTTTGATCACTAAATGCCAAAAACCTTCCTTTATGACACCTACCTTCCTTTAGGCTAAGACCTACAGGTCAGGCCTTGAGGCTTGGGGATTTAGACACTTGGGACAGTTGGGTTAATGGTTGGACTCGATGATCTTGAAGATCTTTTCCAAGGTAAAAGATTCTATGATTCCATTATAATTATCAGTAACAGAAAAGTAGAGTGTGCAGATCCCACAGCCAACTTCAAAGGTAGTGACTTCTTTTCCAGCACAGAGAATGAGAGGACCCCTCTGGAACCCCTTCTCATGAAAGTGAGCACTGTACCTAAGCAGTACCCTGGATGAACCCCCCCAAGCTGGCCAGCTACAGCGGCTGAAGTTGTTCTCTGATCCTAGAGGAGAGAGAGTGATGCCAAGGAAGGAGAAATGACAGGATAAGGCTGATGGAACTCTCTCCAACTCCCACATACCAGCTAAGGACCATGATCTGCCTCGCAGCCCTAGAGGGCCCCCGGTAGTTTCAGGGAGAATGTATCTTCTGTTTCTTTTTTCCCACAGCCAGTGTTTCCAGCAGCAGCGACGATGCTCTATCAATGAGGGGTTTGTGACTACTGGCTATTGCGATATTCCGTTTTATTTCCTATTTTCTATGCCATGTAATTTGGGCCTTGTACACAGTGTTAATACATGCAATAATTATAATTCTCCTTGACTGCATCATATTTAAAGGTGTAAGCTTCTCAATCCATCTCCTTGAGGCAGATTACCCAGGAGACAACCCGCACATTACAGCTGGAGCTGCTCTGATCCCATTAACTGAATAGTAAGGAGAGTGGTGAATCGCAGACTCCAGAGCCTCCTGAAACCCCGATCTCATTAAAAGCAAAGCTGGCACAGCCACACCATTGGGGTGTCACTTTGGGTCTACCTTTGAACTTGGGGCTGCATCCGAGGGGTACGAACGGAGTGGTGATGGGACTGAGACCCCAGGATGAGGTCCCTCACACCACATCCACCTGTGCCTGTGAACTCCTGATCCTTCCTGCCAGACTCCTCTCAGCAATTCCTGGAGGTGCCAGGGGGCTCAAACCACCAAAGCGAGGCACAGAAGGAAAATAAAAGAGCAGACAACTTAAAACCAAGTGGATTAATTAAATAATCTATACATTTACCAGTGATAATTCTACAGTAAAAAGCCTCCGGGGTTAGACATTTTATAGGGATTTTAATTCCTTAATTTGGAAGGTTTGGAGCCCTGAGGATTGTTACTCGTTCTGTTTTCTAAGTGATTTTGTGGGATTGTCATGGCACAGGCTTTGTCTTTTGGGCTCATTGCTGTCAATACAAACGTGTCAAGGACAAGCTGTAGGATTGGTTTGGAGGTACTTGCAACCATCTGGAGAAGCAGGAAATCTGGATTCTATGTGCTAATTCATCAACAAAACCTCCCTTTTCCATAACTAAGAGACTTGTTTACCCAACTTTACAATTTGTTGTGTGAGCCACTGCTATGGGATCAAATACTCTGTGTGAGACCTAAGTGCTGAGTATTAGTAGGGTCACATATTAATTATTGAATCACAGAACATTAGTGATTGGAAGGGACCTCAAAAGATCATCTAGGCCAAAACCTCTGCGATAGCAGGATCACCTAGATCCAGTTGCACAGGAACAGATCCAAGTTGGTTTTAAATGTCCCCAGAGAAGGGGACTCCACAACGTCACTGGGCTGCCTGCTCCAGTGCTAAATCTGGAAGTACGTTGAGTAATTCTGAACAGAAAAATGAAAACAATATAGATCTTCCTTACTCTTCCCTTCCCCTTTGGTCCAAATGGTCTCTTCAAGAATAATAACTCCTTCCCCAAATTTTATGTCTTTATATGCAAAAAGGGAGCAGGGACACAGCAGAATATTTTGCTTTTGGGTACATTTAGGGAAGAAAAAAATCCAAACATATGCAAACTAGACGCCTAAACTAAATGAGAGTTAAATTTACCTTGGGGAAAAGAGGAATCGGAAGCCAGGAACACTATTTGCTCTAAGCAGCGATGTGCTAAAGATAAGACTGTTTTGTCCCAGCCTCTGATAAATCCTCTGTCCTTGAGTGCTCCTAAGGGAGGCGAGGAGGAGGAAGGGGAAAATATGTGAAACATCTCCCGCTGTTTCAGCCCTGTGACAGCCCTAGTGAGGGAGCAGCTCACCCCAGAATGCTTCTGCTTTTCAGTCAAACCCAGTTCTGATATTTTTTTCTTGTCTTTTTCAAGTGTCTCATTCAAAGAACAGGCAGAGCCATCTCAGCAGTTGGCTGCTTTGCTTTTCTCTCGCAGTTGCACTTCCCTGCAAACAGGTGGGTACTTCTTCCTTAAAAATACACTGTCCTTTGGCAGGAACAGTACAGGGCTACTCCACAGTGAGGGCTGGAGCCAGCAGACCCTGGCCTGCATCCCATAAAAAAACCTGCAATTAGAAATAAAACTAGTTTTACATCCAAAATAACACCCTCTCCCATTTCATTGTTCTTATGGAGAAGGACTTTGAAAAAGGAAATGGATCTGAGTCAAAGGCACCTCATCTTCACTCTGCTCCAGCTGCAGCATTTTAGAGAGGGTAGCATGGCAGGAGCCCTGGGATGTCCATATCTGTGTCATGGTTGTTTCTCAGGGAAGCACAGAGTGGGATCAGAACATACAGCACAGGTCTAGAGATAGACTCAGTGCAGTGTCTTCCCTGAGGTCTTCAGAGGCCACAGAGCTGCTGTGGGGCTGACACCTTGAGTTGTGTGGAAGTAGGCTCCTTCCTCCCAGCAGCACAATGGCCAACACCACCACAAACCCATTGTACAGTGTGAAAGAGGCTCCTCGGCAGAGCACAGTGTTTGTTTTCCTTCGCATCTTCTCGTCTGCCAAGCACAGATTTCTCCTGCCCCATCCCTCTCATCACCAGCTCCCACTCTGTGGGTCTCCTCAGCACGCTCTGTGACGGTGACACTCACTCCATTGAACCCTGCTGGAGTCTGAAATTCCCCAGCGTGAGGCAAACAGCCTGCCTTGTATTTTCTTTCCTTTTTCCCCCTCCCTCCCTTTCTTTTTTTTGGTCTAACTTCCCAGGCTGACATGCTGCAAAACAAACCAAACAAGAATTCTGAAGCCCACGCTGATCTGCCCTGGTGTGACACACAGATAATACGTTGGGAAGCAAACATGGGGACAAATGTGAAGGCTTTGGGCTGATGAATAGCTGCTGCAGCCAAAGCCTTCTGAGATGATGAGGTTTTGGGGGTTTTCCTTTAGTGCTGTGGGCCAGGACAGAATTTCAAACATTAATTAGCAATAGTGTGTGTGGGTTTGGTGCTGAACCACTGAGTAAAGGGAAGTGTGTGCTGGAACAAGCCAAGAAACACTGTCACAAAGCAGGAGAACCATTGTCAGGCCCTGGTTAACTGGAGTGGGTCACATTAAAGTGAAGGAAAGACTAGTGGACTCAGGACAGATTTCACTTGCTAGTCTTGCACTGATATGTGTCTGATGAAAAGCTCTATCAATCAGCTTTACACTGCAGCAAGAAACATGGCCAACCAGTTAAAAACGTTCACCTGCACTGAAGGATCCACCTGCACACTAGGATCTCTGCACCAGCTGGGAGAGTCACTCTCCTCACAAATAACCACTGATTTGAGGCTGTGAAGAAATAAGTACCTTTTTAACCCAACTACCCAGGAGTTCGGATGGTTCTCCTTTGTACCTCCTTCTTGGACTGGAACTGAGACAACAATAGAATGGTTCTGAGCCTCAGCTAACTGCAGGAGTAAGATGGGATGCCAGGCAGCTCAGGGACAGATGAAAAAGGTCTCCCCTTTGCCTTCTCAGGTAGAGGAGAGTCTGTGAGCAAAGCTACAGCCCATTCCAAACCAGGGGCAGCTGCAGAGGCAGAAGTTCCTCAAGATGGATCCAGCAACTGCATTGTTAAAGCTCCATCTCCTGGAGTCATGCAATTATGCAAAACATTCATGGTTCAGTCTTTTAACACATTTCCTTATCATGGTTGAAAAGACAAGTCAGAAATGGGAACAGAAGGCTGTAGAGCCCAAGGGAAGCAAAGGGGACTCCAGGGTTTGTTGGCTGGTTGGTTTTCAGTCAGGTGATTCAGGAACAGTGGTAGGAACTCGGGAGAGCTGCTCTTCAGCAGCACTGAACGCTTCCTCCCAAGGACTTCTACAGCAAGCACCAGCAGCAGCTCTGATCATGTCTACAGCTGCTGTGATTTTGCTTCACACCAGTGCTGTGTGAACAACTATTGTCTGAGCCTCCACCTCTTTGCTTCTGCAAAGAAGTCAAGGCCTTTTAAACCACAACCTGCTCCTGGAGAACCTCAGCCATGCAGCATATGAGTCCAGCCCCACCAGCATGACACTTGCTTATACATGGACCAGACCTTCTGGTTCTGAGTCCCAAATGTAATTTGTCAGGACACCTGCAATCCTCCAGTGCTCAGAAGATTGTGTTGGGTGTCTGTAGGACAGCACATCAAAGTGGCACTTGAGGAAGTTGTAAATTTATCATAACATCAGAGGTTCTAGCTGGTATGAGCCACACACCTGGCTGGAGGCTGTTGATTTCCAAAGGCTTTTCCTTTATAAGCAAGCGAACTATTTTTTGTGATTTTCACTAATTCAAATGTTTTCCTCCATAAACCTTTGAGCTGAAGCTGCAATCATTAACCAGACTGATTTATTTTTTTTCCAGTACCAATTTGTAATCAAGATGCAAGAAATTACAGTCTTAATCAGTTCCTCCCCCCATCCCTTTGTTTTGCTTTCTAAGCTTTCAAAGCATTTTTTAAAAGTTCAAATATACTTAATCCATAAAAGCAATTTATGGCTGCGCGAGTAGGAGAAACAAAGGTTACCAATTAATGGCCCGAGTTATTTAGAAATGACTGAGGTAGGCACTTTTCCTCTTGATTTTTGATGACTTTTCACATGCAAATGTTGCCCTACGTTGTACTGGAGCTCGAAGAGAGAAGACTTGTGCAGCTATGGAAATCCTTGCCCAGTTCTGTTAGGAGGGGCTTTAACGTGTGCTCTGACTAAACTGTGGTAGCACAGCGTTCTTTGCCTTCTTCTAAGCAGGAGAAGGGCTGAGAAAAGTCTTGAGAAAAATTGCTAGGCCAAGACACAAAGATGATGAAGGGAGTGGAAAATATCCCTGATAAGGAAAGGCTGAGGGAGCTGGGTCTCTTGAGCTTGGAGAAATGGAGACTGAGGGGTGACCTCATTAATGTTTAGAAATACGTGAACGGCTGGTGTCAGAAGGATGGAACCAGGCTCTTCTCAGTGTCATCTAGTGATAGGACAAGGGGTAATGGGTGTGAGCTGGAGCACAGGAGGTTCCACATCAATCTGAGAAGGAACTTCTTGATGGTGAGGGTGACAAAGCACTTGAACAGGCTGCCCAGTGGGTTGTGGAATGTTTTTCTCTGAAGGTGTTTCAAATGGTGACGTTTAATGCCTGGCACCACTGTTAAGAGGTCCCACCATTAAGAGGACGAATCCACAGTGCTACTGCATTTAGTTTTTACTGTTTAAAGGGAGTTACTTTTCCCCTGTGACCCAGTCTAGTAAAACAGCTCCATGTGCTCAGCGCTGATGCCGTTAGCCAAATAGCAATAGATGAATTTTACTTTGGTTAAACTAGGCACACACATACCTACAGTCTGGCTGGGTTAGCTGTTGGAACAGTGATTTGGCACAGCGATGTGTTTATTTCATATATTTTCTTGATGATCACTGAAATTCGTGATCACTGAAAAAGCCTGATTCTACTTCAGTGCAGACTAGATGAGGGGTTTTTTTTAATTGCTTGTTAAAATAAAACTTATGTTTTCCTTCTTTTTTCTCCCTTCCTTCATTTCTCATTCTCTCATTTTCTCTCTTTTCTTTCTCTTACCATTTCTTTTCCTTTCTCATCTTTGTTTTCTTTCCTTTCTCTTGCAGGTTGTTTCTAATTCCTTCTACACCCTAGTAAAAATCAAAATTAAAATCTCAAACTCTTCTGGATGGACTGTAGCTTCACAAGGAGAATAATAGTCATAATAACTATGATGCAGTCAGAGAGGAGAAGGGGCATGCTGGGTATATCTGTCTCCCTATAGATGCTGTTCCATTTTTATTCAAGTGGAAATTGCAAGACTTGTGTCGATGGGTCCTCTGAAGATCCCTGAATCAAGCCAATTTTAATTAATCTTATCAATCATTTCAGAATAATCAAATTAATGAAAAAAATGTGGTTGGCTCTTTGATTCCAGCAGCAGCTACATTTTATCATATGAAAAAATGGCTTTTCCCTTTGTATTTTAAATGACTGAAATTTGAAAAATAGATTTGTTAACTTCATAAAGGGCAGTAAATGTTATTACAAAAGTGGTTGGTTAACTTGTCACTGTTCTGTTCTGAGGCTTGGAGTAACACCCGCAATGGGATTATTGATATAAATTGCCTCTTTTTAGGAGGAGGAAGGCAACATGTTCCTCTGCAGCGGTTCATTTATTAGAATCTCGAGTAATCTTCACCGTTTCAAAAGATGGGTGCTCCCTGAAAATAAAGGGTATATTAATGAGGGGCACATAACTCATCGAGAGCAGAGATATTCTCTCACTCTTTAGGATATCTGATAGAGGCAGGTGTACGGTGCAGAGCCCTCCTCCACTAAAGCACAGGGAGCACCACACCTATTGGCTAACTGGGATGCAACAGGAGTGGTCCCAGTATGCTGCTGACAGAAAAGGCCAGGAGCAGTGTGTTCTGCACCCAGTGAGGTGTGTGTAGCACGTGGTCCAGTGTATTTCGGCAGCAAACTCCTTGGGGCAAGGTGTCTCTCAGCACTTCGCACAGTGGGGCTGTGGTTTGTGATGAGATGTTCTCACATTGCTCAGGCCAGCAGTATCTGAGCTCCTGCCTAGAACAGAGGCTGCAGCAGCATCATGCTGGGTTTGCTTCACTGAAAGCAGCAGCCTTCTGTGTGTCTCTGGCAGGCTTGGTGTTGTGGTGCCACACTGTGTTAGGTCCTGTGCTGGTGGAACACTATGGCATGCAGCTGTGCCAGCTGGTGCACCTTTGAGCTGGAGAGAGAGGTGCTGAATAGTCCAGGAGACACAGGCGCTTGCTTAACAACTACAATCATAAATGCAGCCCTGCAGACACCTCTCAGTGTCCTGGACCACAACAAGCAGGTCTTTCTGTAAGACTCATCCAAACCACCCCCCACTTCCTCCCTCTTTGGGACTTGGTTCCACCATGTGCCTGACCCTGCTAAATTCTTTAAAAGTCTTTAAAAGCACTAAAGTCATCCAGGATATGGCTGCACAGAGCTGTAACTGGTCAGCATGGATCACTTCTGCTCAGCAGCTTTTTCTGGTCCTTGCACCTTGCCCTTGGTTTGGGAATGTCTGGTGGCTTGGGCAATGCAGTAATGGTGACAGTGAAGTGTCTTTCTTGAGATGCTGAGGCCCATGTTCTGATGTGCAATACTCACAGCACTAGTTTTGCATCCTACTCTTTTTCTGACCTTAAGGCTTTGCTGTCTCTGGTTCTCACTCTTCCCATTTTCATCCTAAGAGGTTGCATAGAGCTGGGCAGCTGCTGCCTGCTCTTCTCCCAAATGGGAAAAGGAGAAGAGAGAGGCTGAAGATAGGCACGTGCCCCTTCCCTCAGCATGGCTCTGCAGCCAGGTCACAGAGTGTAGAGAGAAAGCAGGAGAGAGAGAGGAGGACCATGCTAGAGAGGGGAATCCTGTGTCACAGGGGGCCTCAGTGGAAAGCAGGGTCCAAGTCCCTCTGGTATTACCTTGTTAACGTCCTTCCCAGTGTCAAATTCAAGACCTCAGTGTCTAAAGTGAACTAAATCTTCTTTTCTAAAGAACTCTAATATAGACGAGAAATGGAGTGTCCCATAAATATCAAACAAAAGTAAAACAAATATTTTTACCATTTCAGATCATTCTAATTGAATGTGAAGGCTGTGTATAGAACTGTAATTCTGTCCAGAGGCTGCTTGTCAAGTCATGTTTTTATTGTAATTACCTGATTTGTTCAGCTTTAATCATATTTACTTTTGAAGGTCACCTGTCCTGCTCCGAAATAGTTAGTGAAGGCTGTGAGGACACACAACACCCATAGGGAGAAAAGTGAAGAGCACAGAAGCTCTTTTAATTTGGACTTCACAGCGCAAGAGGTAGTGGCAGCCCACATTTCTTCTTCAATGCTGTTTGTCATTTGGTCCATAATAAGTCTTGCAAGTGCTGCTAGTGACTGGGCTCCAGCACACCCAGGGATGTCTAGGTCTCTCACCAGCACCAACCCACACCTTGAAGACCTTATGAAAACCAAAGCATGAGAAAACCAGCACCGTTCTCTCTATGCCACTGATGCATCAGCAGAGGCTCGCAATTCTGTGCTTTAGCCCCATGACTTTGTAAGTGCAGACCTGTCAATTCTCTCTGCCTCACAGGAGTGTGTAGGGGAACAAATCATGTTCTGTCCTGTCCCAGTGAGACCAGTTCAGAAAATGCTCCCTGCCTGAATTCTATTTCTATGGACTAGAAGAGGAGCAGTTAAGCCCTAAAAGGGCATTGGAGAATCATCCAGGTTGGAAAAAACTTTTAAGAACATAGTCTTCATGTTAGAAGGAGAATGAACAGCTTCAATACTCCTTTTCAAAATAAAACTTTCAGCATTCTAAGCTTTGGCCATGCAGTGAAGTCTACAACAGAGAGAAGGAAGGCTCAGTGGCACCTGTCTCACGGGTTCCTCAATGCAACAGACATCAGGGGCAAATCCCTGAATAACAAAATAACCCAACACAGAAAAGAGCAATATAGAATCACAAAATTATTGAGGCTGGAAAATACTTTTAAGATCATCCAGCCCAGCCCAGGACCTAACATCACCACAATCAGCTAGACCATGGCACTAAGAGCCACATCCAGTCTGTCTTTTAAACACCTCCAGGGATGGGGATCCACCACTGCCCTGGGCAGTCCATTCCAGGCTCTGATCACCCTTTCCCTGAGGATGGTCTTCCTAACATCCAACCTAATGCTCCTCTGCCAGCTTCGGGCCCTGCTTTCTCATCCTGGAGCCGGTTGTCTGGGAGAAGAGTCCGACCACCACCTGACTACGACCTCCCTTCTCCCTCCAGCCCCTTCACCAGCCTCGTTGCTCCAGCCCCTCGATCTCTTTCTTGAAGGGCCCAGAACTGCCCCCCGTACTCAGGGGGAGGCCTCTCCAGTAGATAGTTATTGTTAAAGGACTCTTGCTCCTTACAGTTTAAAGAACGTTAACATATTCATGAGCACTGACCTTCAGTCGGTGCTGCGTGCTCCAGCATAAATTCTACTATCAGTGGATCTCCTGCAGTTCTCAGAAGAGGCAAAGTTGCTGAGCACCAAACTTATTGGCAGCTTCTCGTTGAACAGAAGCTCTTTGCTAGAGCTCACCTAAAGGGGAAGGCTTTTGTAACATCCTCACTTTCCTCACATCCTAAACATAACTTGTAAGTTAAAATTTCCTTTAGAAAGTTAGATTTCTGTATTAAATTTAACTTCATTAATTGTCAATATTTTTCCCACGTAACCAATCTAACTGCTCTGGTTTGGTAATGTTTTGGGGTAGGTGTTTTTGCTTCCAACATATGTTGCATTAGAACAAAAGATCTAGGTGGCCATTCAGTTCATGTTGGTGCTCAATGACATAGTGCCAGACAAAGAACCAGAAAGATTCAGCCATTGATTTTTGTAAAGTGGGCAACATGGGGCTAGTCACCCTCCCATCACAGAATCATAGAATCATTAGGGATTGGAAGGGACCTCAAAAGATCATCTAGTCCAATCCCCCTGACACAGCAGGATCACCTAGATCAAGTCACACAGGAACACATCCAGGCAGGTCTTAAACATCTCCAGTGAAGGAGACTCCACAACCTCCCTGGGCAGCCTGTTCCAGTGCTCCGTCACCCACACCGTGAAGAAGTTCTTTCTCATATTTATATGGAACCTCCTATGTTCCAGCTCACACACATTGCCCTTCGTCTTAGCACGAGATGACACTGAGAAGAGCCTGGCTCCATCCTCCTATCCATCTCAGAATGCCACCGCACCCAGTTATGCAAAGCATGTTGTATATCCATCGGCACTCCCTAACAGCATCACAGCCAGGCTCAGGAAATGAGAGCTACTGTGGAACAGGGAGAATTAGATCCATCCCAGGGCTCATCCTGGCTCCCCCAGGTTCTGATGGAAACACCCTGGAGCAGCTCAAGGTCTATAAACACAGCAGTTCCTACTTCACCTGTCTCCCCACCTCCTGTTGGCTCAAAATGTGCCCAAAACAGCCCAAAGGATGCAGGAACAAGGCAAAACCATGTAAATAAGCACACGGTGAGGCACCCCAGCTGTGGGCAATTCCTGCACATGCAAAATGTGCCCTGTGGAACCCCAGGACTCTTCAGCTCCCATGAAGTGATGTACACTCAAAGGACAGAGACAAGCGTGGGCTGTTCTGTCAATGGGAATATCAAGGCGCTGCATAAGGAACTGCTTTGCTTTGTGGCATCTTATCATCAGCCCAAGGACACAGGAAGATAGTAGGTGATTCCATAATAAGGAGAGCTGATGTTGGGGAATAAGGGCTTTTCCTTTCACCACTATGAGGCAGGAAGGCTGGAACTACACTTACTGGAAAAGGTCTCCTAATCAGAGCTAATGATTTTTTCAGTAAATTCTCTTTCCTAAATTTGACCTGCCCAACACCTCACTGTTGACAGACATAACTTCATCCTCAAATCTGCCCCAATTCTTCACCTTTACAGGTGACTGGTGAGACCACAGCTGGAGTATTGTGTTCAGTTCTGGGCCCCTCAGTTCAAGAAGACACACAACTGGTGGAGAGAGTCCAGTGCAGAGCAAAGAAGATGATAAAGGAAGCAGAACACCTCCCTTACAAGGAAAGGCTGAGGCAGCTGGGTCTTGTGCTTGGAAAAAAGGAGACTCATCTATAAATATGTAAAGAGGATGGAGCCAGGCTCTTCTCAATGTCATCTAGTGATAGGACAAGGGGCAATGGGTGTAAGCTGGAACAGAGGAGGTTCCACATCAATATGAGAAGGACCTTCTTCACAGTGAGGGTGATGGAGCACTGGAAGGGGCTGCCCAGGTGTGTTGTGGAATCTCCTTCTCTGGAGATGTTTAAAATCCACCTGGATATGTTCCTGTGTGTCTTGGTCTGGTGGTCCTGCTCTGGCAGGGGGATTGGACTGGATGATCTTTGAAAGTCCCTTTCAATCCCTAATGTTCTGTGATTCTGTGATTAAAGAGAGGAGCTTTCTTCATGTCAACCCCTCCTCAGTCCATCCTTCCTTAGCCCTAACTGCCATTTAAGAGCAGCTACTGAGTAACGACACGCTCATGGATGGGATTATGGGGTTAAATTAGGCAAACTCTTAAAAAAATAATTCCATTGTAGACAATTGCACACTGTGTTATCTTCCTTTCAAACTGTAACCTTATAGCCTGTTTTCAACCTTGGAACTCTTTGTTGGTTAACAATTCCAGGTCGTACCATGCCTCCTCCCTCATTTAAAAGCTTTTGTTCGCTGCTTCATCACCACCTGCATGTAGAGACAGGCCACCACCGTCTGCAGGCTACAGCAGCAACAGTACACAGATAGCATCACCCCATCAGCTACATGCTACAAACACATCTGAAATTTTCCGTGCTACTACTGGGAGGCTCGGTAACACTAGGACTATTAGGAAACTCTTCCTTGTTACAATGGGATCCAGTTATGCCAAGAAAGAAACAAAACCACCTTGCGTGGAAAACTTAGAACCATAGAATCAGAGAATCATTTAGGTTGGAAAAGACTATCAAGATTGTCGAGACCAACCCTTAACCCAGCTGTCCCCAGGCCATCGCTAAACCATGGCCCTAAGCTCCAGATCTCCACAGCTATGAAACACATCCAGGATGGTGATTCAACCTCTTCCCTGGGCAGCCAGTTCTAAGACCTGATGACCTTTTCCATGAAGAAGTTTTTCCTAGCCTTGAGCAAACCAGTCTAGTTGAGAGGCGTCCCTACCCCAGGCAAGGATGTTGGACTAAATGATCTCTAAAGTCCCTTCTAATCTGGGCTGTTCTATGATCCAATGTAATCCAAGGGACTACGATGGAAAAAGAAACTGGAAGCAGAAGTCAGAGACAGCAACACAAAATTAGGCCAAAGGGAAAGAAGAACTTAAGGACAGAGCCACACTGCAGAGAACTTTGGGAGGCAGAAGTTCACCAAATCCTGATTTTGGCAGATCCAAGATTTCTGCCAGAAAACTTATTTTACTAAGTTTCAAGACCATTGTCTGTCTTAACATTTGCATGGCCCATGGTGCCTTTTAAAATAAGAGGTGACTAGAGGCTGTACTGCAGTCATTTATTTCCCAGCTCATGTTTTTAAGAGGCTCTTAAAGAGCTTGTTTATTTTTTAATTTATTTTTTTAGCAAACTGCTTTGCGTACAACAGGAACAGAACCAAATTAGAGCCCAAACCCATAGGGAGGTCATGAGAGCTGAAATTCTGAAGACCTTAAGTCATATTTATTGAATGCCAAGTCAGACAGTTCATGAGAAATCTCAGCCTCACATCTTACGTATCCCAGGCCCTTGTGATCCACTCACATCCCCATGCATCAATGTCAATTACTTGTCTTTGAATCACTACATTGTCAAAGAAGACCTAAGGTCTTGAACCAAAGACACCCCAACCCTCCAAATTTGTGGTGATTGGTGGCAGTTTATCCCTCCCCACCACTGCTGTTACAGGAATGCACCTAATTTTCTGTTGTGATGGTTATGCTTTTTCTCTCTCTTAATGAAGTACCCTCAGTACCAATCATTGCTCCATCACCTGCAGCAAATTACAGCCCATCATTCTGATCAGATAAAGCACCTGTTCTCACTAAACTACTCACTTTTGCTCTCAGATAGTTGTGGGGTTTTTTTCTGTGCTTTTCCCACTAGTTTTTTCAATAAAAAAGCAATGGCCACAAGAACCCACACTCACCCATCAACATGAGAGCACCCTGCCAGTCATGCTCACCATTCCCTTCACCCACACAAGGATGTCAGGAGGCCCCTCAGCATTTCAGCTGCTGGGGCAAGCTGGAGTATTGTGTTCCATGTGCTCTGTTTCTGTTGCTTTGTTTCCAGGCTATGGGCTACCCCTACTCTCACCCTTGTCTTGTCATAAGCTCTATTTCTCTTCTGAGATAAGGCTAATTAGCTGGATTCATTTGAGTAAGCTCAGCTAGGAGTGATCCAGCTCACTTCTGTGCATGCCTGCCTCCACCATGTCTCTGGCACCTTCTGTAGCTGCAGCTCATTATTTCCCAATCACTGAAAATGCTGAACAATACTGGCCCAGCATTGCTCCTCACAGTGACACCCACCACCATGACACAACTCCTCAGCAGCAACTCAGCACTGACCACTGCAATGCTGAGCCCTGTCACTTGGCCAACTTTTAATCCATTTAACATGATCTTTATTGATGCTGTGTAGCACTGGCTCTGCAATCACAGAGTTATGTACCACTGAATCAAAGGTCCTGTAAATGTCCATTACCTTTACAGAACCTCAAACCTCAGCAGTGAAATCATTCTGTCTCCCCGAAATTTAAAAGATATTCTCTAGGAGCTGGTTTTGCTCTTCCATTAGCAATGAAGAAGGTTCAGCATCTTCGTTAAACAAAAGGGGATCATTCCCCTTATTTCTACAGGCAGGGGCAGAAACAGTTGTTGTATTAATGTTTATAAATATTTGAAGGGTGAGTGTCAGGAGGATGGAGCCAGGCTCTTCTCAGTGTCATCTAATGATAGGACAAGGGGCAATGGGTGTAAGCTGGAACACAGGAGGTTCTACACCAATATGAGAACGAACTTCTTCACGGTGAGGGTGACAGAGCACTGGAACAGGCTTCCCTGGGGGTTTGTGCAATCTCCTTCTCTGGAGACGTTTAAAACCTGCCTGGCTATGTTCCTGTGTGACTTGGTCTAGGAGACCCTGCTGTGGCAGAGGGATGGGACTAGATGATCTTTGAGCTGCCTTCCAATCCCTAATGTACTGTGATACTATTTCTGTCTTTTTTGCATGGTGAATAATGCTGCCACCTCCCAGCTCGACAGGGGAGACCTTCTCAGCATGGCCAGATGTGGCTTTCTTTCTGATGCTTTTAGCCACCAGCCACATTTTTGTGACTGCTACTTTAGTCACCCAGCATCTAACACGTCTTTGCCTTATTTGTAACGACCAACTTATCTTCTCTCGTCTTGCATCAAACCACAATTCCCAGCTCATGGACTTTTTTCAGAGAATTCCGAATTTTCACTCCTAGGTTTCTTTCTACATTTCATCTAGGATTTTACCAGCTTTTTTTCTCCTATGAATCATGGTGCATTTGTGCCCATATATACATCATTATCATCAATCATTGTCACCGTGAGGGTTAGTGGCATGAAAAAGCAGACCTCTTCCAGTTGTCTCTTACTAATCTTGTTACCTGATTGACTGAATATTGGAAAAATTGGTATGACAGGAGATCCTAAAATATGGATCATGCAGTTAAAATGACAGTCCTGAAGTCACTGAGGATGTATGAAAGGGAAGAGTGGATGTCTATGAATTTGGAAATAACACAGAGGAATTAACAGACTGCGGACCACTGCGGCTCTTGCTTGCTGCAAAGAAGAGGGAACTCTGAAGGTCTCTAGGTTCTCTCCCAGATCCTTAACCTTTGTAAACAGCCCTTCTCCACACAAATTTCTTCAGAAAAGTGGGTTTTTTTCCCTTATTTACTTTCAAGCTGACTCTTCGCTTCATAATGAGCCTTGATTCTCAATGCATTTGTCTGATCTGATTCTTTTCCTGCCAACACCATTCATGTGAATCATCTCAACTAAGCCTATAGACATAAATGAGCTCTTGATTTACTGAGGCTTTAAACCCTGCTAGAACCCCTTGTTGCTGTTCTCTGTCAATCTCA
The DNA here is from genome assembly GCA_013400115.1 of Rhinopomastus cyanomelas. Classification (NCBI taxonomy): domain Eukaryota; kingdom Metazoa; phylum Chordata; class Aves; order Bucerotiformes; family Rhinopomastidae; genus Rhinopomastus; species Rhinopomastus cyanomelas. Next base: position 414,398 of record VXBP01007752.1, on the reverse strand, counting down.
CATTTTGATCTTCTGTGACCCTTTTAGGTCTGACCAGAAGAAATGTCAATTACTGTGTCAATAATTCAATGTGATCAAACCTCAGGTTCCCTGAGCCTTAGACGAAACCACTGGTAGTTGCAGTCAGAAAGGAATTAATTTTCATGTTATAATCAAATCTTGTACGTCTGTCTGTTTGAATTACAGTTCAAAACAAAAGCGTTTGGAAATACTTGTAATGAACATCTCTTGGCTACAACGGGACTGAGATTTGTGCCCTGACCAACAGTTTTGTTTCCATTTGGAAATGCTGAAGAATGGATAATCCATCAGCACTGTCCACACAGTTCAAGAACCATTGTCAGGACATATAAAAAATGTCTGCAATGCGAAGGCCTGACACAATGCACATTCATGTCAATAACAGCACATTTTTCTAAAGAAGTCATGGACTTTGGATCGGATTTCATCACGAAGGAAACGATAAAGTGCTTGAGAACTCAACTCCTGTTCCGTTCAATTAAATGAAATTGCTCTAGATCAGAGGAAAGCCCAAAGAGTTACGATGGAGAAACAATAGACTTGTGCATTCTTAAAAGAAAATGGAAAACAGTAATCACATTCTGGAGAAAAATGCAATAAAGAAAACAATTTGACGTAATATTCTGTTGGCAAAAAAACAGATCTCTCATTTTCAATTTAATATTAAAAAATTGCTCACATTAATTCTCTCTGGTTTTCCAATATACATGTATGAGCTGCAGATTGAGCTGCACAATTCATCACGAGTGTTATTTGCCAATATAATGTGCAGACTACTGACTCTGACAAGAGGCAACAACTTCCTTCATACTTTACATCCCTCATATACTCAGTTCTTTACTCCTCATGGATGTCACATCATGCTAGTGTTATTTAGTTCTTTTTTTTTAAATTAAAAGGTATGTAAAGCTGTTGGTAGTGTCTGCCAGAGGCTTTTACGAGAATATCTGAAGTGAGGGAGCAGCGTTCACCTGGAGTAACACAAAGCCGAGTCATGCTGAGGCTGGGTGTGAGCCCACAAAATCCACTTGCTGTTTGATTTTTACCAGTTAATTTCACTACTTTATTCAAGTAGTTCAGATCTTAGTAATGTGTCAGAAACACAGACGTATCACTTTGACATGGATTGTACAGGAATGGAATGGTCTGGGCAGACCTGTTCCCCCGCACAAATGGAAGAACATGGACAAAATGTTCTTCAACTACAGTTGTCCAGGAGAAATTTTACCTCTAGCTTTTCATGCAAGATCTCACAATCCTCACTGAAGCCCTGACTCTGCTCTCTCTATACTGTAGATTTGGGGAAAACCTGAACAGAACTCTGCAGCATGCCACGACGTATGTACGTTGTCATAACACAGATTATCTTTCGTAATTGTGATGGGAGGCTCAACACAGACCACACTGAAAGGAAGAACTGCTCGGGCTGGGGTTTTCTGGAGTTTCACTGTGTATTTGCTTTCCACAGCCCACAATGATGGAAATTTGGCTGTGATACCGCAGATGAACACAAGCAAGACTTTTAAATTATTTTATTAAAGTGGGCAAGACACTCGAGGTTACAATTTTGGTGTAGAATAATGTACATCAAGATTGCAGGCTCCACAGAATGAAAAGTTTAGTGTAGGGTTGGGTTAGGGCATTAGGTTTCTTTTCCCACTCTAGCTGGCAGAACCCTGGTTTGAACTCAGCCCTTGTATCAGTTTACATTCAGACTTCAGTGTTTGCAGCAGACTAAGAAACATTGATAGGAAATTAATCCCTCCAATAGCATGGGCAATATTGTATAATTGGCCTGTTCCACTGAATACCACAAATACAGCATTAATTAGGCTACAAAATTATATCACTGGCTTTTTGCATCCGTGGCTCTGTGCAAAGCCAGGAGCAGCAGCCAAAGTCAAGGAGGGGCACTGCTAGCTGATCCATCTCCCTGCAGGGAGCTGCACTGGTTCTCTTCCCCATAAGATTGTCACCATAGGAAAATGTTTCCTTCTGCTAAATCTTTTGGGGGGATTTTTTTTTTGTTCTTTTTTCTTTAAAATCAGGTGGTTTCTGAGGTCATCTCAGTTAGCCAATGCTATGTTGAGAGAAGAGAGAAGCTCAGAGTCATCGTAATAATACCAAAATAGGCCAATTTTCATATTACATAACTAAGTGTGAAAGGAAGGAAGTGATGATGGTGTGGGATGAGGTTAATGAAGCCAAGGCCACTGCAGTCAGAGCAATTTGTCTGCCCTCACTCTGCATGGGATAAGAGGGAGAGGGTGCTCTGGTATGGAGCCAGCTGCGAGTAGTCGCAAAGGAGAATTAGCAACAACAGTCTAGGAAAGAAGAAAATGTTGGAAGGAAATTTATCATTTAGGACAGGACAGAACTGTCACATAGCATGGAGCCAGGGCTCCTTCTGAAGTGCAAAAGGAGAGAGAGAACAGGAGGGAAAGGAATGATAATGAGGGATTAATTTCCTATCAACATTTTTTAGACTTCTGCAAACGCTGGAGTCTGAATGTAAGCTGATATGAGGAAACAAACTACTATAGAAAGTTGTGCTGCTTGGCCTGCTTGTTCAGTGAGCTCACCACTTGCTCTTCAAGGGCAGAAATGAGGTTGTTTGCCTTGGAGATTACTCATTTTACTCTGAAACCTGAAAATCACAAATGCTGGCACAAAGTGATCCTCTCTGAGATTTGTCAATATTACACTGTGTCCCCTCAGAGCACTTGTGACTGTTCTGCACCTACAAACAGTTCTGAGAAGGAAGTGTATTCTGTTGCTTCTCAGCATGATTTAATGTCACCCCACAAAGTCTCACATTGCACTGCACATTTCCATCAGTAAGAATTGGGAGAAAACAGAGAAATAAATAGAAGTGACTCAGCCTTTATAATCATGTTCAGCTTTTCTCCAAATGACACCTTACTGACAGCAGCGCCTTGTCAACATGTCGTTCTGCTGCGCTGCCGAGATAACCAGCATCAATTTAGTACCAAATTCAGCATCCCAGTATGACAATCAGAGCAAAAGGGCAAACAATTTGCAGGTGATTTACTCTGAATTCTCAGCTCCTGGAATGCTGGGTTTCAGACATATGGTATCTGAATATTCTGATGGTTTAAAAATCATTCTTCTTCTCTGGAGATATTTAAAACCCACCTGGACATATTCTTGTGCAACTTGATCTAGGAAATCCTGTTGTGGCAGGAGATTGGACTAGATGATCTTTCGAGGTCCCTTTCAATCTCTAATGTTCTGTGATTCTTTGCCATTTGCTCATTAGTGCATTTAGTTTAGGACTAGATTAGTTCCAATGAACTAAATCCCAATCTATTTTTGTTGGACTTTGTCTCCTATTTCATGTTTCTATAGAGTAACAGGTTGATTCAGAGTTTAGTTCACAGTATCACAGAACATTAGGGATTGGAAGGGACCTCGAAGGATCATCTAGTCCAATCCCCCTGCCCGAGCAGGACCACCTAGACCATGTCACACAGTTCTGGTTGATGGTGCAGATTTAGTATCAGAGATGCAGTTTTCACTCTTTTTTTTAAGTCTTTTTCTTTGCAAATTACCTGATCCTAAGAAGTCTTTCATTTAGGCAAACACTCCTGCCAATATATCATTCACTGAGATGATCAGATAAAGTGCACATGAAAAATATATGAGCAGAGCTGAAATGAGTTTACTTAAGAGCTCGAATGAGTATTTGTAGACATTGTTCTGAAAATGGCACAATTCTTGAGTAAAAAGCAGTGACACGTGGTAAGTGTGGAGCTGGCAGCACTAGACGACTACATAAGACATTACTGAGATGGCAAAACTTTTAAAGGAAAAAAAAAAACCCCAACCAACCCACCAAACAATTAATTCATTGCATATCCCACGGTGAGACTGTTCCTACTTGCCTGGGCACACACAAACTTGTGTTTTTAAAAGAGGGGGGTTAACATCGGAAGGAAAATCGTGTGGTGGAGTCGTCATAAATGCCAGCGAGTCAAAATGGGGCGATGGAAGATTGTTTGATAGAATTGCGAATTACCAGGGTGTGTTCCCCAGCAGATTTATTCAGTCATTGCTTCTTTATACTCTACAGCCACACTGATTTCACATTCGACTTGTTCACTCTTGTTTTTGAGCAGCAACAAAAATTAATGAAAAGGCTGGTTTATGTATTTATATTATTTATATATTTCCACCCTCCATTTGTTCATGTTCCTCCTTTTTTTTAAAAAAATATCAAACCCCAAACTAAAAATCTGGTTATGTTGCAAAGCTTCAAAGCATTTTACAGACATGAAGGAGTTATATTTTACATCGTTCCTCCAAGGCAGAAGGGTAAGTATTAAAATTCCCATTTGTTGGATAAGGAAACTGAGGGACAAAGGTCACACGAGTTACTGAGGCCACAGGAAGGAGAACAAGCAGCAGGGTTTGGAGTTCTCCCATCCCATTCCTGGGCCAAAGCTGGGAAATGTCACCCTCTTCCTCCCTAGCCTATATTTAGATTTTAGACTTCTGTTTTCTGACCAAAATGTTTACTTATGGATTTAAAAGAACAATATTAATATATTAAATTGGATTTTTTTCCTTCCTCTTTCTTCTTCTTATCTTTGCCAGGATAGCAATAAAATGGATAAGCCCTGGATTTGTTTCTGTTACTCTTATCTTAGCCTGTCTCCCTCTCTCCTTCCTATGTTCCTCCATTCAAGTTTCAAACCTTCCCTGACTTTGAAAGGCAGAAAAAGAAAAGCATCAAGAATCACAGAACAATAGGGACTGGAAGGGACCTCAAAAGATCATCTAACATCCTAAAACACTGAGGAAGTACAGGAAAAAAAAAAATGACAGAGGTGAAGAGAACATAAAAAACCTATTTCATACATTAGATCTTATATTAAATCATATATTAAAGAGAGCTTTGAAACTACTTAGAATAAAAATAATTACTCCAAGCACATGAAAAACTAGTATTTTTTTCCTTTTTTCATTTGTTTTGTATTTTTTTTTTCTTTTTTACATTTTTGCTGTTTTTAATTTTGTGTTTGTTTGGTTTTGGTTGGGTTTTTTTCCCCTCCATATTCAAAATTACCCCCTTGAAAGATTTTTGAGTGGGAGATGGTGAAGGATGTTTCAAGCAGACTTTTCTGTAGAGAAACATGAGATATTAGGTGAATAGGAGAAACCTCACAACCCATTTTAGGGCACTTTTATTGGGTCCACTAGCCATCACTTTTTTTTCTGCATTCAGGCCACTTAGCCTGTTGATGTAATGCACACCAAGAACAAAGAAACCCCTTGCCAAGAAGCTAATTGTCCTATGGTGTTCCTATAAACTTGCTCAAACAGGCCAAGCTGACTTGAAAAATTTCCCTCCTCTTTCTGCATCTTTAAAAGAGAATCTGCGTTAGCACAGTGCTTTGCTGGATGGTTACAGCTGCCTGGAAGCCCTGAGCAGGAGCTGGAGACAGACCAGAACCTCTGAAGTGGATCCAATCTGCAACAAGGGACCCCAACCATCCATCCCACACCATGGAATAAAGCAGAGCAGGAACCAGGAAACACAGTTTCACTTAAAATTCCTGTTTATTTTGCTTCATTTGAGAAGTGTATTTCTTGAATAAGCTATCACACCAAGACGACTCAATGACTTCGTGCCTGGTGGAGCTGCCCTGCCATGTGATTCACAACAGCGTGTTTTAAGTAACAGCAAATTCCTTTAAAAATTGACTCATTTAGGTCATACCACCAGCAGAATACCTGAAGCTCACATCAAGCACTTGCTAAAGCATGTGGCTGTTTAATCCAGAGATTTAAGTTAGTTTTAGAAGATAATTGGAATGATGTGTCAGAAAAAAAGCAGTAGGATTCCATCGGTACTACACCTCGTGCTTTGCTGTGACGCAGACCTTCATGTGACAACCCTGACCTATCCAGAACACTTTTCAAGCTGTGAATCCAGGCAAATCTGAGGCATGTAACCCCCTTTTCTGATAGACACTCAAACATTCAGGCACAGATCTTGGAAGGGATTTTCACAGTCACACGTTATCTAAAGACTACGGCCTCAATGCCTCAGTTGCCCCATCTGTAACTCATAGAACACGGTCAGTGAGTGCAACAATAAGGCTGTGGATGGTCTTATGGGGAAGTTTTTGGCAATTATTTAATGGTGTTACAGATGATGGCCTTCCATTGAGCTGCTTTGTGTCCTCAGCGGCCAGCCTAAGTCGCTATGGGGAAATTACCTGCGGGGCACCACGGCGCTAGTGCGGCCAGTCAGGAGCAGCGTGTGCGCTGCTCAAGCTTCACAGCAGCCTCTGGGTTGTCCTGTAATTGAAGGTCTCGAAAAAAAACCTGATATGGCTTTGACCTGCCCTGAATGCATCTCAAGGGCAGGGTTACTGTGCTCTAACTAAGCATTTCGCTTACGAACGCCTTCACTGTTATCTAAGTTGTTGATATTGTGTTGAGGAGGGAACCCAGGGGAATGAAGTGAGAGAAGAACAAGACAAGAATGTGTAAATAATGGTGAGAAATAAAGAGAGTATTAAAATGGAACACAGAAATCGAATGGCAAGAGCTGAAAACGGATAAAACATGTCTTGGAAGCGGGCAAGTCACATGAAGCATGAAGAGGGAGGTTGTTTTGGAAAAATGCATCGAACCCACCTCCTTTTCTCTTTACAAGCTGAATCAGCAGAGCCTGTCATTCAAATCATGTCTCAACAGCGACACAAATTGAGGGACGCAAATCATAAAACCAACAGGTGCAGAGAACATGCTCCTGCTGCTGCTATGTTTGAAAAAATAGAAAGAAAAAAAAAAATTACAGGTCTCACACAGAACATCAACTACCTGAAGTTGAGTGGAAGACACTGCTGTAAGAACAGAAGCACACAAGCAATCCCCTGTCCCTGCAGTGGTTTGTGAGGCTTTTTTTCTTAGCATGTCCTTCCATGCCAGGGGTGGGGGGTGTGTGTGGTATGTGTGTGAGAGAGATTACCGGGTTACTTTAACCCACCCTCCTGCACCCTACTTCTTACTAGTTCCTCTAATGAAAGGTCTGCTACTGAAAGACAGAATTTCCTTCCTTTCTCTCACTATTTAAAATAGTGTTTTGTGAGCTGGCCACAACTGTCCTATTTGTTATTTATTATTCTTTAGATTATAATTATTATTTAATAAAATAACAAATGCTACGACTAAGAATGCAGAACACACACAGCTGAGGAAGCAGCAAGCCAACCCTCACTAACCAGCACATCTTCAGCCTTCTCTAGTGCACGGCGGCGTGGATTTAACGCGAGCTGTGCTTCCTCTGCAGCAACAACAGTCACCAGGTGCCAAACAACGCTTCCCGCAGCTCCTGCCCTTTCCCCGTGCTCCCCATCAAACAACCTCGCACCCCTCAGGCAGAGAGCCCTTGGCCGAGCCGCCAGCCAGCTCCAGAGGTAACGGCGCGCGAGGAAACCTCACAAGAGCCACAGTTAGCCGGCTGCCATATGCCCTGACAAAGCGACCGACAGCAGCAGCGAGCCCAGGGAGCGCTTTTATCATTAGCCCCTCACCCAGCAGTGGAGGAAACTCATTTAGCCCCATGCTGGACTTTCATTAGGAGCGACTTGCATCAGATGGTCGCAGCGTTCTGGCACTGGTGTAGCCTGGCCCGTTGCTGGAGACGTGGCCATATCTCACCCCGGCAGGGATCCCCAGATTGGAGCAGCTCTTCATCGACAGATGCCAAGACAGCAGCAGTAGCGGCGACAAAGGCAGCCTGGCTTGGTGCTATCTTTTATGCTGGCATCTTGCAGCCCTAAACTTTTCAGAAGCAGCTTTTTACAAACCGCTTACTCCTGCTAAATCTATGACAGAAATGCAGGGAGTCTGCAGAGATGGGGAGAAATAAACCAAAACAAAACATGCCTGAAGTTATCACCTGAAGCTAAAGCAAGCAGCAAAGAAGCTGTCGCCGACAGTCGTTACTTCTAACCTTGGGACTGTAATAAAAAAAATCAGTGAAGCAAGAGATGTCAATACCCTAAGAACAGAGATGTGAGACCACCACCCTCACCTGCCAGCATCCCAGCAATTTGTGTTAAAAAGGTACAGACGTGGAAACGCAGGTATCAGAACAATCACTTTTGTCATTCCAACACAACCACACCTTTTCGGGACCACTGGTCACAGTGCTTCCAGGAAAGGAATTTTTAAAGACAGTCGAACCAAAAGAGCATCTATTGACATCGAGCTGTGTAGTCTGCAGTGACTCTGTCAAAGGTGACTGAAAAAAACACTACCAAATATGAAGCAGCAGAGAAGACAGAAGCATGATTGTTTTCAGTGCCTTCCTGTCTGCTTCTCAAACACAGATATTCCCAGCTTAAATCCCACTTTTTGCAGACTACCTCACCCTGCAAGTATTTTATAAACTAGTAGGGGCTAACAAAGAAACCCCTAAATAAATGTCTTATCAGCATGCTTTAATGAACTGCTGTGTTTAATAAAAACCAAACACATCCAAAGAAGAAAACGTGCTTTTAAATCAAAATAAAATCAAATCTATTATTTCCCTCCCTTACTTTTCCCATCACCACACTGTTCATGGGTTGCCTTTGGGGAAGGCAAAATACGAGCAGCTCCCTTTTACAAGCAGGAAATAAAAGAGTAAGAGTGAAATGAAGTCCTGCTTTCCTGAGGGGGATCTGCAGTCTGAACTTATGGGCATGAGGGTGAATGTGGGGCGGTGAGATGAAGCAGATGGGATTCTGTAGCACCTAGCCTCACTTCACCTCAACCCGGGCCCTAAGTATTCCCCACCTCAGGTGGGGATGTGCTGCCCTTCTCTCTGACCCATCAGCTTTCCCCTTTGCCTCCCTATTAAGTCCTTGCAGCTGCACAGGCTTTGAAACACAAGTGAGGTGAAAGCACCCCTTCATTGCACAGGCACCCCTAAAACCACAGCCCAGCCGGGCTCCACCAGACCCCTCTGACTGGGTGGTTAGTGCTTGCAGGTTACATTTTCTGCAATTTTTCTGTAAATCCCACAGCCTTAAGCCAGACACAAGGTAGGCCGGCCCATGGCACTGGGGACTTGGCACGGGCCTTTCCACAGATCGTTCTCCTCTCCTCAGTCCCTCTCAGGCATAGCAGGACGCTTTGCCCATCGATTTCATTTATTTTTCTTTTCATTGTTTTTATCTTTCCCACGCGCACCGCTGGCCAGGCCCCACCGCCACGGCCTTTCGTGGGACCCGGCTACGGCCTCCTTTCCCGTTCCAGTGCGGCGGGGCTATACAGCAGCTAAACGAGCAAGACGGGGAAAGCCCGGGCTCGTGACGGCGGGTGCGGAGTCCCATTGCGGGTCTGGCGCGGGGCCCGCCCGGGTGGGTTCTATCTGGGCCAGCCCGGGCCCGGGTCTAGCTCTGTCCGGGCCGCGCCGAGGAAGGCCGCCGGGCAGTGCCTTGGCGCCACCTCCCGGCAGGCGGCGGGCGCGGCCCCGCCGAGCGCAGGCGAGGAGTGTGTGGCGGGGAGGGGGGGGCCCCTCATGCATGACCGTACACACGCGTATGGCTGTGCGCACGCGAATACACAGGTATGTGCGCAATTAAATATAAAACAATAAAGTCTTATAAAGCACAAAGAGCCTCCCGGCACAACCCGCCCTGTGCCCGAGCTCGAGAAGCACCACTGACACTGAGGGGTTATGCTGGGCCCTGCTGCAAGGCCAGGCCCCGAGAAATAGCCAAGGCGACGGAAGGTTTAAACAAAGAGCAAAACCGGAGGGTTTTACACAAACAGCAAAAATCAGAGGTTTTTATCAAAACGGCAAAGACCAGGGGGATTTTATACAAACAGCAAAAATGGGAGGGTTTTACCCCAAATGGCAAAGACCAGAGAGTTTTAACAAAACCAGCAAAGATTTGGGGTTTTACTCAAAGACAGGGGGTTTTACCTAAATAGCAAATATCAGGAGGTTTAACAGAAAAAGGCATTGTTAGGGCCTGGGCAGCCAGTGTTTGGGGGAACCCCATGGCCTCTGGGTTTAATTGGTTCCAGTCTGCCTCTGCCCAGTTTAGAAGAGACGTGGACCTAAGCAAATGTATCCTGACCACAGGAAGGAACAATGTTAAACGTTTTAATTGTACGAGGAATAAAACAAAGTGGAAGCCGAACAATGAAAGCCAAATATAAAGAAAGGAAAGCTAATTAATGGAACATTAACATAAGAATTTAATGCAACCAGGCTGAGTCTGGTTTGCAGCATGAAAAGAAGCAAAACGACTCTATTGTCCCCAAAAAAAGTATGTACAACCCCATGTTCTGTACAGCCCGGCTGCTATGGCTTCGATGGGCTACATCCACCAGAAAGATACTTTTAGGATTCAACATCTCTAGGAAGCTGTGAAGCAACCTATTGAAGCTGAGAATCCCTAGAAATGCCAGACATGCAGTCATTCCATATAATCTTTAAACTTCACAAGCAAAGCGTTCCTGAGGGTATCCTCAGAACTACTCCAAGCAACACCACTTGCCAAAGGTGTAGCTGTGAAGCAAGGTATGTTTTGAAAGGAGCCATCCAGTGCCCAGCACAGAATGTTTCACACATACTGTAGTTGGTTATTCCTACACATCAAGTGTGGGCATTTCACTTGTTACAAGGGCCCATTTGCCTGCATCTGGAATATTGAGTCCATTTCCGGGCCACTCAGTTCAAGGATATTGAACTGCTGGAGAGAGTACAGCACAATGCCACAAAAATGATGAAGGGAGTGGAACACTCCCTGATGAGGAAAGGCTGAGGGAGCTGGGTGTCTGTAGCTTGAAAAAAGGAGACTGAAGGATCATCTAATGTTTATAAATATGGGAAAGGCAGGTATCAGGAGGATGGAACCAGGCTCTCCTCAGTGTCATCTAATGATAGGACAAGGGGCAATGAGTGTAAGCTGGAACATTGGAGGTTCCACAAATATGAGAAGAAACTTCTTCCCAGTCAGGGTGACAGCACTGAAAGGGGCTGCTCTGGGAGATTGTGGAGCCTCCTTCTCTGGAGATGTTTAAAACCCACCTGGATATCTTCCCATGTGACTTGATCTAGGTGATCCTGCTGTGGCAGGGGGATTAGACTAGATGATCTTTCAAGGTCCCTTCCAAACTCTAGTGTTCTGTGATTCTGTGAAACCCTCTGTGGTCCATAGAGAGGTGAGAAAAAAGTAAAGCCAAAAATTGAGAGTAAAGAAGATTCATATTCTGCCACAGACCATCTGGTGTAGTTGGTCATCATTGGATCATAGAGCTGCCACTGCCTACTAAGTTCGTTTCAATCACCTCTGCTAAGATCTGTCCACCAGGATAGACATGATCAAGCAAGTGTTTCTACCTCTACAGGTGCAGGAGAACAGATTAAGTAATATCTCTATGGCTTCCCAACACTAGCATGAAACATTACGTGGTGTTCAGAATCATTTGAGTTGGAAAAGATCTTCCAGATTATAAAGTTCCACTATTAACCCAGTTCTCCCAAGGTCACTGCTAAACCATGTCCCTAAGCTCTGTATGTATTAAACACTTCCAGAGATTATGATTCAATCACCCCCTGGACAGCCTGTTCCAATGCCTGATGACCCTTTCAGTGAAGAAGTTTTTTCCTCGTGTCATGTGAAGGAGTCTTTCATCATTTGGCCAAAAAGATCTCTGCCTGCATGGCGACATTCATCGTATTTCCTGAACTTTAGCCAAGCGTCATCAGTAGGTCTGTGAACTGAAGTAAAAGCAAAGTGTTTTCAGGGGAGAGCAAGATGCCTGTTTTAACCAGAAACTTGCCACTTCTTTCACAACTTGCAAATCAAAGGCTAACTCAGACAATCAAATTATAAAACCAGAAATATGTTCAACTTTATCAACCTAATGAGCAGAGAGAGGAATCTTTAAGCAGTTGAGACCAGTTTCATTACCTTTTTTGTATCTCCCACCTTGCAGTTTATTGCACCATAAATATCTGCATTGTATAACATCCTGTGTAAAGCTCAATAAAACTTGTTTTAATTAAGTCATTGATCAAGGAATATAAAAGTGGTAGCAAAACTTAAAAGGGAACAAGCTCTTCCTGGAGCATAAGCAGTAATTCCAGTCACTCCCGGAGACTGTGGTATTCAAACCTTCCTTCTGGAGAAGTAGTGGACTCTCACTTTGTTCTCCATTCTGTTTTTCCAGCCCTGCTCTGCTTCTGTAACTGGTCAATAGACACTGAAGTTACAGTATGGAGGAGAAACAGCAGATTTGCGATTCCATTTCACCATCTCGCACCTTTTAATGATGGAGAATAAATAGAAGAGGAACACTGAAGGCTAATGCACTGACAACATATTTTTATTAAAATGCCACGCTCATTTTTATGAACGAAATGCAGCAATGAGGCACGAGAGTCTGTGTGAGCAGTTGTATGAGGTATCTCTATCCTTTCAAGAAGGACATGCTGAATGAGCTTTCCATGATGCTGAAATAATTCAATGTGGTATTAAGCCTCAAAACACTAAGTAATCACCACAGATATAGATCCTAGCCTTCTCATTTTCCCATGCATTAGAAGCAATTTTTGCCAGTCAGCACGCTTTCTATACAATTTCCTGATAGAATAATTTAATTTGCATATTTTACAGAAAAATCAGGATCTAACAAAGACTGTCTTTGAGTGGCTCTAATTTAACCATTTCTGGGATTTATTTATAGGGTCTGGAAGGATTTTGGACACAACTTGGTTTTGTCAGAGCAAATAAAGGTACCTCTTAAATGATATTTTGCAGCTAGCTTCACCCAAATGTGCTTATCATTCATGGTTCAACAGAGCTGGCTGGATGAACCCTAGGATTCTTCCCATCCCTTTCTTCTCTTTCTCTTCTACCTTTCCTCTTCTCTCCCAGAAGCCAGCCTTCATCAGCTTACAGATGGAGGTTTGATTGTGGACAGAACACAGCTTGGGCTAAGCTCACAGTCTCAGGGATGCAGAGATTTGTTGTAGAGTTGAAAGATCGTTAGCTTGCTACACACTAATCTAAGACAGAAAGCCAGAACTGCCCCTGCTCCTACAAGAATTAACAACCAGCTTGAGTATGGGAAACATCATCTTTTCAAGGTACAGGAGATCCAAGCAGGACTAATTGTGAACGATGAGACCTGACTCAACTGCTTTCCCAGAAAACACAAGCAACCTGAAGTTCTCACATGTGATTCCTCATGACACCTCACAGGGAATTTTCAAAATGCAAAAACACAAACCCAACAAAAAACCCACCACTAAACTCCAAAAAGCACAAAGCCTACAAAATCTGGGGCATAGTTGTAGCTTCTCTAACTCCAGCAATGGGAGAAATAACCTGGGGGGAAATCCCCAGATGCATAGATAGCATGTGAATTCAGGACACAGTGATGGAAGCATCCCTGTGCATTTGTACATGGTTCTAATGAAAAACAATTGCTAATAGGAAGTGACTGGTTAAATTGTGTCAATGACCAATCCTATTCTGCATGTTCTGCTGAAGCCAGGCACCCTCTGAGGACAGCTGGAACTCAGCCAGCACGGCTTGACCGTGGTCAAGGTCATAGGTCCTCGCATGCGGAGAATACAGTCTGGTTCCTAAGCTTCACAAACCCTTTCTCCATGGGGAAGCAAGCTGGAATATACCCAGCTGGACACGAGTATTTTTAATCCTTATCTCCTTTTGATATAAAAATAAAGCTACTGGTTATTTTTTGTTTCATTATTAAGCCCTTGGTTTTTACAAGGATTTCAGAACTTGGCCTAGATTAGAAACAAAAATAGTAAGAGCTCCTTTTCACAAGAAACAAGATTTAGAGGTATTAGCAGTATATGCCTTCCTTTTAGCAGTCAGCACAGGGGGCTCTTTTTTTCTGACCCCAGAAAAATAATAAAGCAGCCACAGTATCTCAGAACACAGGGTTTGTGTCATATATGTAAATGCTGCTTGCAGTAATATTCCACTAACACACATAGAAGAGAGTTCTATCCTCTCACAGCCTTTTCCTGGCTAAAATGGGACTTGCTATGAATAGTTGGTGCACAGCCTAGCACAGGGGGATCAGGCTGAACAGGGAGACAGGTGTATTTTTGGCTCGGCCACAGCCCTAGTATGCAACTGTGGTCTCTCTGCATCAGTTTTCCCACACATGCTAGCTAGCTGGACTGTTCTACTTAAACAAGAGCTTTGAGTTCAAGATATGACATGGTACCATACATTTGTAAGTAGCCCAAAACAGTGGCTCCTGCTCAAATCCTCCTGTGCCAGCACTGAAATAACAGCAGCCTTTCTATGGTTTCCTCTTTAGAGGAGTCAGGCAGCTTTGACACAAGCTTTATTCTTAAGCTGGGCTTTGTTCAGAGCCATAGTGGTCAGGAACAAAGTATTTTGTGTGGGCACATGAATGCAGGAATAAATGGAAATGGCTCCATCCAGGAGTCTGGAAACCATTACATTCCCACCATCACAGGCAGCCACACTATGCAGTTCTTTCCAGAATGAGGGCCTCAGCTTGAAAGGCCACTGTGGACTCTCCAGGTTTTGTGAAAAACAAAATATAGGATTTCTCTGGGTTTCTTTGTGAAGGTTTCTGATGGTTTCGATTCCACATCCTCAGCTGGTGTCACCACTGACTGTTTAGTCCCCAGTACGGCTGCCAGCCAGTCTCTCTTCCAGCCCTTCCTGCCGACAGCCACATTCCAAAGCAAAACTAATTCTCTCTAAGTGACAGTGGTTTTGGGAAGTACCAGACAACATCAGATCCACAGCTCAACTACTGCAGCACCTGCTCTCTGGCATGGAAGTTGTTCTAACTTGGTCTCCAAGTCAGAAGAACTAAATGTTCACACCCAGCTTTGTGTGGTTTAGTCTGTCTTCCAGAAGAAAAGTGCAGTAGCTTTGCATATTCTTATTACTGTTCAGATAAACTTCCTCTTCAGATTCTGTGTCTTCTGGGCCTCGTTGCTTAGGCACCATTTCCATCCAAGGTGCATTTGTTACCTCATCAATCAACCTGGCCCTCCCTTCTACCTGTACTATGAGACTCTCCACCTCACTCTTCCATACCTTCCTCTAGTCTTATGAGTACGCTCCTTAGTCTCATTTTAAAGGGAAAGTTCTATTTCCCTTATTAAAAGCAATAAAGTCCAGTGGGTTTCAGAAAGCTCTTTAGCACTCAGTGTGCCTATCTGCCAACAGGGAGGGTCAGCTGGTTCAAGGACTTTTGACTGAAGGATGCCCCGTCCAAGGGAGCAAAAAGTCCCCAAAAGGCCCTGGAGTAATTGACTATTTCCGTAAAGGATGTCAGACCAGCCAGTTATTTGGGCAATAACAGGCAACATCAGGCCACGAAGCACACCCTCCGCAAACATTCAGATGGTCTGGCCAGATTACTGATAGCAGTATCTGTCATGACTGCTCATACCTTCACTGGACAGGAACCAGATGGCCATTTGCTCACCTTCACTGGACAGGAACAGAGCCACTCAAATTGCCTAAGGGTCACAAAATACAGTAGGGAAAAAAGACTGACCAACACACAGACTGCTTTATGAGTAGATTGGAAAAGCCAGCTGCTTTTCCTTTACTCCATGCTGTATGTGCTTGCTGTCTGAACAGATAATTTAACCTGCTCTTTAAACTTCTCAAACTTCACACCCCCTGCATCCATATAGAAAAGACTCTGGTTGCTTCATATTTAAATTCCTGAGCTTAGACATTGGTCTTCCAGGACAACTGGGCTCAAGCCCAGAAGCCTGCTTAGCATTTTCTCATCCCACATCCACAAAAAAGCAACTGGGACTCAAGGCTCACACTGGAGACTCTTAACTGCTCTGCATGCAGGCAGAAGTGAGTCCCAAAAGCCACCCTGATGGAGATAAACTGTTCTGCCAGCTGGGCACAAGAGTTCAGCACATGATTCTCTGCGTGGTGTGGGTGCATGCCTGCTACAGAACGTGAGCTTGAGAACTGGGGACCTAAACAGTGAGAAGAAGGGTCAATGAAAAGCATTTCTGGTCTTTGTGTTTTATACCGTTTCTCTAGAGAAACAGGGCCAGTTGCCTCTTTCTCCTCAATGGTTAAAACTACATTTCTTGGGAAAGGCTAATAAACTGAACAATAGAACCCTGGAGCCTGCAGAGATTGGGTCCAGCTCGTACAAAGACCAAAAAAAAAAAAAAAAAAATCAAACAACCAAAAAGGACCTAGTCTTAAATTTGCCACAACAGCCTCATGCCTAGAACCACAGGAGGAGGCCACACATAGTTTGGCCATCAATTACAATTTTTGCACCCTTTTGGTGGTATTTTTTGATGACAGAAGCAACTGGAGGAAATCAGAAAACAGAGTTGGGGACCATTTCGAGTCACTTCTTGTTTTCCCCATCTCCTCGCAAGGGTTGGCAGCCCCCAGCCTTATTCCTGCAATTTCCCCAGCCTTTCCCATGAAGTGCTGACTTGCAGCCGCATCACTCAGAGCGGCATTCAGCATCACAAAGGATCAGATCCCCTAGCTGAATCCAGCCGAGCTGGACTTACAACTTGTCAGCAGCAATCCCCTGCGAGCAAGGTGACAGAGTACCAAAGATCAGCATGGCTGGGCGGCTGGCACATGTGTCCCACATTTTTGGGGCGCATGTATGCCCGTGTGTTACATTAATAGGCTCTGACTTAGTCTTACGGTACAGAACTATCAGCCTCATTCAATCTCTTCCTTGTGGTTGAACGCTCACCGATTATCTGCAGGAGTGCAAATACAGCTGTTTGTTAGACATGGGCCATTCACTTAGCTCCCTGCATTGTTAAGTACATTATTAGCTCATTTCTAGTAGGAGACTCTTTACCTCCTGTCCATGTGATGAACCTCAACTGAACCTATTTTCACCTATTCCATGCCTCGGCTTGCTCTGGGTAATGGGTAGTGATGTGTGTGAGCCAGGCAGAGCTACTCTTGACTTTCATAAGCAACACTTCCAGGGGTAGCAATTAAAGAAAGGAATAGGTATTAATTAATTTCTAATTTCTTACTGGCAAATGCAATGCATGTGTTGATTAGCAATAATATAATGCTCAAAAAATCCCACAAAACCATTTCCCCCCCCAAACTCAATCACATTCCAGTAAATAAATTTCGTGCTTTAATACTTTGGGTTAGAAACAGCTCCAAATCAGAAGTGACAGTCCTAGAAATCCTAAAGCTGTGAATCTGAGTTTCTCTGAAGGGATTTCATCTCAAGTTCATACTCAGCTTTATTTCTTACTGGCTTGTTGGGTTAATTCATTGTAGTGCCTTATATGGCCAGTGGTGAGCAGATGGACTTTCAACCGACTGAACCAGGTGGCCATTCCTGAAAACATCATGGCTGTTTCTTCAACAACTACTAAAATCCTTAATTAAACAAGGAGTCAAAGCCTGATAGAACTGCCTCCTATGAAGACAGTACTTAACACTGTGAAAGAAACCCTTCAGATTTTGCAGGTTTAAATAGAAGATGTGCAGAAGGCCATATCTTTCTACCTTCATCTTGGTGCCACAGGATATGGGAACCTGCTCGAGCCTCACAGGCAGGGAAAGATCCCAATCAGCTGGAGAGGGGCCAGAAGAAAGCAATGGGGATGACAAAGGAGAGCCACAAAGACAGTGAAGGAAGTGGAACCCCTCTCTTATGAGGAAAAGCTGAGGGGGCTTTGTCTCTTTAGCTTGGAAAAACAGAGACTGAGGGGTGACCTCATTAATGTTTATAAAAATGGAAAGATGGGTGTCAGGAGGATGGAATCAGGCTCTGCCCAGTATCCTCTAATGGTAGGACCAGAGGTAATGGGTGTAAGATGGAATATAGGAGGTTTTCTTCTTGTGCCTCTCCAGAGGATGTCTCTGCACCGCGATAGCAAGCCCTCACATGACTCCAAATTGTGACGACCCAGTCTGCAGTGGCAGAGGTAATTATCATCCTGCAGATGTCAAGGTTTGTTTTGAGCTTCCCATCCCCAGATTAGCAAAAGCTACACATACTATACACAGCCTTGGCCACCTTCAATTTGTCAGTTAAAGAATCTTACTGATTTTGTACAAATAAAACAAAAGCAAGAACTTCACATTTTTATGCAGCTCTTCCAAAAGACCACAAGTTTTGTTCTACATCTCAATAGCAGTAGGACTACTCCATTGTACTGGGAAAAGATTATTTAGCCTTTTTTTTTTGCCTTTGCATGGCAGTTCTCACAGAATACTAAATAATGCCAGCAGGATTTCAAATTGAATTCAGAATTATTTTAATTACTTTAAATGTTTTACTTTTTTTTCTCCAGCTAAATGCATAAATAGGATCTGCTCAAACATGCCTGGCAGGATGCATTTAAATGCTTCGTGCAGATCGGCTGTTCCCAGCTTCCTTGTTTGGTTTGGTTTTCCCTTTCTTGTTTAGAAAAAAAAAATCTAGTAGTGAATGAATGAAACTTAATTATGCAAATATGCTAAATCCAGTTGACAGGCAGGATGCAGGCGATGCTAAAGCAAAGCTGGTAAGCTGAGGGCAACATCTACATCTCATTATTTGTTAGGGGCCGTATATGAAAAGGCATTTGAGCAGGTAGGCAGGAATAGGTACAGGAACACCCATGCAAATTCAGAACTGTCCCTGTATGATCCCACTGGTGTCAGGGTGGGTAAATTGGCCACTGCAGTTAGCGAGCACCAACACTCCAAGCTAACCTACTTTGGGATTCGGCAGTCCTGAGCCTTTCTCTCAACACCAACCCCAAATGCAAACCAAGTGCCATGAAAAATGACGGTCTGCTATAGGGCAGGAAAGAACATTTTGTACTGCGACGAGAAACTCCACCAGTGACAGCTTTACCTGCTCTTATTGAAATGCTTTAGGAAATTATGGATCACACGCTGTAATTCCAGTGGTAAAACTAAAAGTTATTTCCAAGCCTCTCTGCTAAGGTGTGTTGTAAATCAGGGCACGGGGAACATGACAAAGGACTTGTGTAGTTAGTGTTTCTCTCCTAGAAAAAGAATAAAGCCATGGCACTGTTGTTTGTGTACACAATTTATGAAGGACTTGTTGGTTTTGACACAGCTACTTCCAGATGCTGACATTTGTAAAGGAGTTTAATCAAGAATTACACCATAAGGGTGTAAGGCTCCATTTGCTGAGCCGGGTGATTATGAATGAAGAGAGCAAAGGATTCCAATCAAAATAAACCCTACACTTTGTTGTTTTTAGCAGTTCACTGTAAAACCCACAATAAACTTGTGCAGGGTCCAGTCTACAGAAGAACTACTGTCTTGGACAGCATGTTAAGGAACACACACAAACCTGGCAGATGGCATCTTCCTAGGAGGGACCACAAGCACCAAGGAGGACAACGCTAGCTCTCAGAGCCTTCCTCAAATGTTACTGAAATAATCCAGAACTAACAATATGAAATTCTAAGGACAGCTGTGCTTGGGAAGGACAAAAGCCCATCTGTCCAAAAGCAAGATGACTAAGGAGCAAAAAAATCTGATAGTAACAGAATCACTGAATCATTCAGGTTGAAAAAGACCCTTGGGATCATCGAGTCCAACCATCAATCCTCCTGTACAAGTTCACCCCTAAACCATATCCCCCAAACAGCGGGGACATCCAGTGAGGACAATGTCTACATTCAACCCATGTCCAGGGCTAAGCTACAGCGGTTCCATCACCTCACAATCCCTACCCAGCAAAGAACAGGGCTCAGAAAAAGGAGAGGAGAGGTCGAAATGAAATGGATTTAACCCAACACCAATATAAAGTACATAAAGTTATACTCAGCCCAACGAGCTTTCGGAAGTCACGGTTCTTCAGAAGGCAGTTCCTCAGGAGCAAAATGATGATCAAAAGCTTGGAGAGTCCCTTGAAACAATGAGGAGAAGGAAGAGCAAAAACAGAGGCAGAAATTGTCCTCCCTCCAAACTTCCTCCTTTATACTGGGCATGAAGCTGATAGGATGGGACCCACCTGTAGTCACCTCAGACCAGCTGTCTTGGCTGATTGCAAACAGCTGGAGGCCTTATTCAGTCTGGGACAAAGACCGAGGAGCAGTTCAGTAACCATCTTCTGACATGTAAGAAGACATTTGAAGGAGCAGGCATCAGTTACCCCCCACGTCCACCCAACGTGGGAAAGAAGTCACTGGTTTAATTTACAAAAAGGGAGAAAAGGGTTAGATGAGGTTAAGTAAGATTTTACTGAATTAGACATTAAAGTTTTCTGCCTACAAAGGTTGTTGAGGACTGGGAGAAGCTACTGAGGGAGCTGCTTTAGGCTCATAATCGAAGGTTGTTCTTCAGATACTGAAACCAGCTGCCATATAGATACATGTGGGCACCTACAAATGGGAACAACAGACTGGGCAGATCCACAGCAACAAACACAGCAGCCTGCTGATGCAGGGGATTGTGGCTGTGGCTTTCTCAGAGCTGCCTCTCCTTCCTTCCTGCCTTCTCCTTCTCTGGGCTGCTTCGTTCAGCTCAATTCTGCAATAACTAAGTTCTCATTGTGAACGTGTTTGAGACCTTCCTTACACCTTATGGGCTAATGATTGGCTTTGCCCCGCCGAACATGGAGGTGTCAGTAGGTATTAATAATCCTGTGAAAGAGATAACAGTATTTCCATAAATTGACCTTCTCTGATGATGACTTCACCCCATTTTCTTCAGTTCCGTTTAATGACTTGGAGAGTGCTCGGTGATGAAACCATTCCCAAGCATAAATTATTCACCACAGGGGGAAAAAAAGAGAAGTTCCATTTTGCAATTTTCCATCAGCAACTGAGCCTCTGTAGGTGAATTGTCTTCAGAGGCAGAACAATCCTTCTGACCCTCATAAACCTATTCACACTCTTTTCTAAAACACGATAAAAATATGTAAATAATCAGAAGAATAAACATTTTATTCAAAATAACTTTGACCCTGGTGTTTCTGCTCTGAAGAGAATTTGTAGCTGTGTAATGTGCAGAAGAAAATCCACCTTCTGAAATCCTTCCTCTGTAGCTCATTAACAACAAATTTCATTTAAAAGATACAAATAGGAAGGATCAAAGGGCTGGGCTAGGACCAGCGTGACCATAAATATTTTAAATGCTTGACATTACATACCAGACACAAATAAAAACAGAAGCAAATTATAGTTTGTATTTCTAACGATGAAAATACATCCCATCTGTGCATTAATGTTTGCATATTCAGTACCAGCTCTGCAGCTACGTGTCTGACAGGACGGCTGTTCTAGGATCCTCCTGTTGCTTGTTGTGTCACACCACCATGTTCAATGGGATCTCAGTGGGAAGAAAACAAATCCCAGCCTTGCTGCAGGAGGAATTTTTCCAGGTGGGATGTGCAGGTATCCGCTGCTTTTCCTCAGTGTTGTTCTGCTTCCGTTTCCATGACTTCTCAGATGTGCTAGAGGTGCTGAGCTAGAGCCAATCTCCACCGGTGAGTTCTGGGATGAGCTGTAAACTCTCAGCCAGCTAACGAGGGCACAGCACAGGGCAGCCCATCTGTGGCTTAGATGTTTGGGATCCTCTTTTGGGAGTTTGTTCTTTCTTTTTGACGTTCATTGCATTAGCAGACCAAAAGCATGAACCATCGGGGGACAGCAAGGTTGTAATGAATGAAAACTAGACTTGAATGTGTGCTGTGTGGGAAGTCAGACAGCAGTGTGTTGATCCTGTCAGCACAACCTGAGCTGATGACAATAAACCAGCACAGGTTTTGCAAAGGGTTTTGTGAATTACTTGACTGTTGAGGCACATTAAAACACCAATGTATTCCTTTCCTTTTCAGTTACAGCCTCTCAAATCCATCCCTTTCCCCCTTCAATGTTAAGCCACAGGACAGAAGACATAATATGAGGAAATGAGAGGAAAGCTGTTGTACCTGTGCATCGCAATCTTCTGGTGTTCAAGGGAACATAATCTTATATGAGGAACTACCTGGCTGTTCCAAGAGGTCCCGAATTATGAAGACCTAAATCAAACCTGGTAGACCATCATATTTTAGCAATCTGATGGATTTCCTCTTGCCTTTTACCCTTATGGCTGTGTAACCGCTCCGAAGCTGTAATTCCTGAGCAGCCCCAGAATGGTAAATGCCGTTCAGGTCCGGGCACTTGGCTGGTTTCTGCACTTTGCAAGGTAATGAATAGGAACCAGCTCAAGTGCCATTGAATATGTAGGCTAGAGGCACTGAGTTGCAGCCTCAAAGAGGTCACGCTGAAATGAATTTTTAAAAAGGACTATAAAATTGCATCTAAGATAGATGGGGTGCAAAAGCAATATTTAAATGAAATTGTTATGGATATAAGTCACTTACCAGGCATTCTAACTATTTCCAACATAAAATATGTTTTCACTTCATATATAAAACATTGTTATTATTCACACCCTGTGTCACGTTAACATATTAAAACTTAAATGTTTAATGCATATATTAAAATTTTGTGTCATCATTAACACCGCTGATGAATACCCTTTAACAAAAATAATGGAGAAGATGTGTCAAGGCAGATAATTTTTACAATTAGAATAAAAATATGTAACTTAAAGTGCGGTGAGATAAAACCGTTTAATTCCAAGTTTCGCGATCATCCCCTCTCCTTGCTCGTGGGAATCTGGCTGCCATTTGTTTTCCTATTAAATGACATTTCAAATACTCCATTAGAAACATAAATCACATCTCCTTTTGAGAGGGCAAATGACAAACTAAATTTGAGGACTGACTTGCATTCCTCTGCTCTACCCAGGACTAAACAGATGAGCAGTTGCTGTATAGATTGTGTTTGATGGATAAACAAAGAGAGGCAGGAGGTTATGGAAAACATGTCACTTGGAACTGACATCTGCCCTCGCAATCCGTGAGTGTTGTACCCTGCTATGTCACCTCCACAGACATCAGTTCCCTGTCCTGGTTTGCAACATCCAGGGGAAGAGATTTGGTCTCTTCTGAAGTAAAGCTGCCCCTGGTGGAAGATACATCTTTCCTTAAAGGGATATTCTGGTTTGTGTGGTCAGGTAGGCACTGAGAAATAACTGTGGTACTGGGATGGGGTGTGGAGGGAGTGAGATGCTGCTTGGTATGATATTGCACTGCGGGTCAGACCTCAGCAAACTGGCCTGCGCTGGCTTTGAGGTTCCCTTGACCTGCTGTGGGTTGTGCCAGGCACTTTCCTAGCCAAGAGGGATCAGGCACAGGTGAAACACCACCAGCCTCACAGCATCACACCACACAGCTGCTTGGACATGTTGGGATTACAGCTTCCAGAGGAATTGTTCTCCACCAGCAATGCTTTTCTTCACAGCCAAAGCACTGACAGGCAGGAGGTGTCTGTGGCTGCAGATACAAGTGCCACCACAGGTATGATAGTACCTCTGTATTAGATACTACAGTATCAGACAAGGTTCCATTTGTTTACATCACTTCTAGAGGCACTCTTGGGCCTCACTGAATTTACCTGAATTTATGGAACACTGGGTTGCTAATGAAGCTTCACAAGTGGAGAAAGGAAATCAATTGTCTTAATGAAATAGTTGAAGCAACAGCCCCAGCACTGGCACTGCAGCACTGCCAGATCCTACCTTCCTATTACCACTTCTACTAGGATCAGAGTGTTTTGGGTATTTCTTTTTCCTAAAAAAATCCCTCTCACAGCCAAGCAGTAAAAAGACAATCTCTGCTTTCATGTAAATATAGTGCATTCCCTGACCGTTGCAGAAATGTTAAGGATGTGCCTCTCCAAGGTCCATGATCAAAAAAGCCAAATAAATCCAAGTAACAAACTCATACTGAAAAATACCCCTCACCACATGATTCATTTTTATTTTGGTGATATGTGTTTCTAATGTATAATGAAGAGCCACCAGCCTCTTGCTCTCTCTTGCAAGACCATAGCACCCTGTCGTGTTTCACCTCTAAGTGGGGGTGAGAAAATCAGTTCAGCCTGATTAACCAAATTAATTGTAACCGGGAAGAGAGGCTCCGGCTAGAACAGCAAGAGCAAACCTCATCTCATTCCGGTTTGTGCTACAAATCAATAAATGGGTTTAAACATGTGCAGCAGTTTAAAGATACTGTGACAGAGAGTTTAACCATATTTATTTCAGGCAGAAAGAGCAAGAGGGCTTTGTAGGGCTTTAAGAATTCCTCTGTCAAACTCCTACACGTAGGGGCTCACTCTTAAAAAGCTGCCCCTTAATACCTCTGAATTTTCCCTCCATCAGAGAGGAGTTGGACCTTTCCAGTCGGACCTTTCTTAGCAAAGTCAAATCTCAGGATGTTCTTGATCCTGCTTTAGGTTTTAGGATTATTTTGGCTCAAAACCAGGCTAGTGCAATGAAAAAATAAATAATGATGTAAATGCCAGGAATTTTTTAAATGCCCTGACGTGCAGCAGAAAGCATCAGATTCAGGTGAATCTGATGGATTTGAGACATCAGATTCCTAATTACATTTACTGTTTAATATAGAATTTTCTAGCACTGAAATAATTCAAGGAAAAAAGGGCTACTTTCTATTTTTAAAAACCCCTACATCTTGTAATATATTTTTACTCAATTATGCATACATGAATATTTATTAAACAATAAAATCTTCATAAAATCTATCCTCGGTCCTTGCAGTACTTGTCTCAGTCTTAGAACCATTTAACTGGTAAAAGTAAAATTGAAATTGCCTTTTACCCTGTGAAGTGCACAAAGGCACATCTAAAATATAAGGTAACTGTCTAAAAAGAAGGGGAAAATAACACCTGCAGTTATGACAAATTACATGAAATTACGCTCATACAAAGGTAAATGCAGAAAAATTGAATCTTAGACAATGTATTTCAGAAACAAAAAGACTTGAAGGTGTAGTGTAGTGCTGGTTCAAGTTCAGAAGGGTTTTCCTGAGCTGTTAAAAAGGCCATGTTAAAAAGAAACCAGTTTGCCTTTCAGTACCAATATTTTCTGGAGCATTTATACACGAAAGCCATAATATTCTATAATATTGTAATGTAATATCATAACATGTAAAACAGAAAATTTATTCATTAAATACTATGAAATAATATTCAATAATATTGTTGATTGAGTTGTGTACTCCCAGACAGATGATCCTGGAAAATCCCAGTGTACGTGACAACACAAATTAAACCAAGTTTTTAGTTCAGCAGGATGAATCCAGCTGCAGAAGCCACCTTTAGTTTCCTGTTATTAAAGAACTACAGACACAGCTTTTCTTCCCTAATCCAGAGAATGAGCACCCAGGGAAGACAAAAACTGTGTTTCTGTCCCCAGTTGTCACAGACTCTCAGAGCATCTCAGGAGGTTTTGCAGACACTATATATTTTGCTCACACTTCAGGCTTCTCCCACAGAACACTGAACTAGGTCTCACCTATCCTACTCTAAATTAATGAACCAGGATGTAGCTTTCGCTGACCAGGAAGACCTTAAGAGTGTCCCCCCTAACCCAACATCATTTCAGTTCATCTTTATTTTACTTTGCTAGAAGGTGTTTGCTTTGGAACTCGTGGGGCTGGGCGACGTGCTCCGCTCTGACATGAGACGTCAGGTTCTGTCAGTCACATCAGCTGATGGGATGTGATGGAGCCTGGCATGATGGGACCAATGCCCTGCCACACGTGCACCGTATCTCCAGCGTGTGCTGAGGCTGAGAAGAAATGAAGTGAAGGAAGCCAGGCTTCCCACAGCAGAGATCCCTAAGATGACGTTTGAAAGCTAAATGCAATCAGGTGTTTGCTGCCTATGCAGGAACAAGTGGTGTGTTGGGTTTGGTTTGCCTCTCTGTTTGCTTGCAATGACACTCAGGTGACATCCCAGTCATTAAATACATGCAATCTATGCTCCCACTTACAGTTAAGGATCTCACCAGTACTGTACCTTCCATCACTACAAAAACACCTGTTTTTACTTTAATTTGATAACTACCAGCTTGAAGCAAGGTAGATAGACAAGAACATTGGAAGAGAAAAGTAAACCTAAAAAAGCTTTTGTTTAAAGGAGGCAGCATCAGAGTGGTTTGCTCCTGGGATGAGAGGTGTGGTAGTTATCTTGGTAGAAGAAAGAAAGCTGGGTGGAGCAGCAGGGGGAGAAACAGAGCAAACCCAAGAGCTGGAGCATGAAAGGGACTTGGAAGGTGTTCCATTCCCATGAGCAAAACTCACAATGCCAAGTCAAATCCCACCTACAACAAACAAGATGAGCTGTGTGTCCAGGAAAACCAGTCAGAACAGCCATCACTCGTGGGGTTACCAAACTGGACTAAGCCCAGCCACTGCACTGAGCCCTTCCTTCAGTGCCATCCAGAGCTGCCAGCCTGCAGCCTTGGGTCAAGCAGCTTCTTGAAACTCTTAGTAGGAACCAAGAAGCAGTTTCTTGTACTTGGGTCCATAAATTGGTCTTTTGAATGTAGATGATGCTCTCCTTGCTCCTGATGAGAAGATGAGCCTGCAGGAAGAGCATTTCTCCAGGGAAGGAAGCTCCAAAGTCCCCAAACTTGGGGTCAAGTCTCAGGTTTCCCAGTCATGCGCAAGAGCTCCAGCCTACTAATCAAATCCTGTTTTCCAAAAGGCAGATTCTCCCTCTTGACTCCACCACACCCCTTTCCTCAGACCTTCACACGAGGTCTCTGAGTGCCAGTGGCTGTGCACCAGGGCAATGACAGTGCTGCTGGCTGCACACTCACCTCCGCAGGCCCATCACGAGGTCCACACGTTGGTACAATGAAGCTGCAAAGCCCCACAGGGCTTAACCTCCGTGATGCTCCATCCAACTAAGATAAGAACAACTCTGCACACATGTGGCAACAGCACTCCAAGGCTATGAAGGAACTTTGTGGTGTAAATATAGCTTCCTGGACAGCCTCCCTTACCCTTAATAGTTAGGTAACATAATTATTATTTATTTTTTTAATAATTCTCTCTGATTTAATTGCCTGTATGCTCCCTAGGGTGCATTTTAATTACCAAACTGCTACTTTGGATCCTGGCTAAGTACTTCAGCATGAAAGTGAGTCTTGAAATTCTGGAAAAGGTGAGTTCCTCATTGCTGGACACCAGCTGGCACAGGCCCATCACTTACAGAGCAAGACTCTCAGCAGGAATCCTCCCATTCAGGGCACAAATGGAGGCAGGTGGTGGGGAGGAAGTTAAAAGGGCTGCCAGCACCTGTTTCCTGCTTCCTCATCAATATGCTCAGGTGGATGTGGTAGCCGTGCTCTGGCACACATGGCACGGGGCAGTCATGGTGCACCAGCAGAGCTGTGTCATCTGTATTTCTATACCAATTGCTGGAAAGAGCCCAGCTTGCAGGCAGGAATTTCCAGGAGTCTCCAGGTGCTGGCAGTGTAGCTCTGGTGCTCCAGCAATCCCATACAAAGGATGCCATCAGAGCATCATCAGGCTGGCTCCAGTGAAGGAAGTAATTGCTGCTGTGGACACAGTCTCTGGGAGACCCTTAGCTGCTAGGAGTGTAAAGCAACTTCAGGTTTTGCTAAGACATCCAGTCGTTCTGAAGAGCTTTTCCCCACCTCTTCCATCATTTTGAGTCTTGAGCCAACACCATGGAGCTGTGGAACAAAACTTGATTTTATCTTTTCCTGTGCGTACAGGCTCCTCATGTTTTGAGGAGGAAGTAAAAAATATTTTGTCTGGGACTTGTAACTGGCAAAAGAAAAAGTGTCAGCAATTCTATTTGAAGTGTGAACATTGTACATAAAGTAATTGCATTTCAAGGCTTCTCCTTTTGGGGGAGGAAAAATTGCTGTTATAAAAGTAGTTTCCATGGGGTTAGATTTTCAAAAGAGCCAAGCGTCCACAATTGGGACCAGATTTCTAGAAGGCTTGAGCTCTGGCATCAAAATAAGTGGCCAGATGTCCAAAAGAGATTCTAAAAAGTAGATGGTGGGCATTTATAAAAATCTGGCCTGTATTTAAGAGCCTAAATGGGAGCTGAGCTCTTGGAAAAATCTCACCCCCATGCTGGGTGTTGAGCTGGCCTGGGAAACACACATGAAAAATTCTGGGTCCGAGGCTGTTTTGGTGCGGGGTTGGGTTTTGTTTCAGGGGGTTTGGAGGGTTGTTCTGTTTAAGTTTTGGGGGTTTTTTCTGTATTTTTTTTTTTAAAAGACTGACCTTGCGTGTCATTATGGGTTTTGTTGAGCTTTTCCCATCTAAGCACATATTTCGCTTTTGCCACCCAAACGATGCGGCTGCCTTTCAGCAACGTTGTTGTGCTTAAAATTCAGCATGTGCTTTTCTGGGCTGAAGGTTGGATTTGCCATTTGAGGTTGGATTGCCCATTTGAGGTCACCCCTCATCTAGCTGCAGGCTGTGACCTGGCTACCAACGGAATGATGTGTGACTGAACAGTGGCCACAGTAATGCAAAGCTGGTCTCAGTAGCTGGGGCTGACAGTGTCCTCACAACAAGCTTTCCTGGGGACATACAGTGCAGAGCCATGAAGATGAGTGTTGTAGAATCCCTCCCTTATGAGGAAAGGCTGAGGGAGTTGGGTCTCTTGAGCTGGAGAAGAGGACACTGAGGGGTGACCTCATTAATGTCACCCCTCAGGAAGATAAAGCCAGGCTCTTCCCAATGTCATCTAGTGATAGAACAAGGGACAATGGGTGTGAGCTGGAACATAAGTGGTTCCATATAAATATCAGAAGGAACTTCTTCATAGTGGAGGTGACAGAGCACTGGCTGCTCAGGGGGATTGTGGAGTCTCCTCTGGAGACGTTTAAAACCCACCTGAATATGTTCCTGTGTGACTTGGTCTAGGTGGTCCTGCTCTGGTCAGGGGATTAGATTAGATGGTCTTTGGAGGTCCCATCCAGTTTCTAATGCTCCTTAATTCTGTGATTCTTAATATCACAGGAGATAATTGGAAATTATCTCCTGGTGCTTTCTAGATAAGAGAACATTCTGACATGATATGAGAAAGTAGTAACAACATTTCTTGTGGACCTGAATAACTAGGGCCAAGCAAGCCAGCAATGGAAACTCAGATTTGCTGAATTTCAAATTGTATCTGGAAAAAAACATAAATTATTCAAGCTGTGAAGTGCTTTCAGCCAGTTGTTCTAGTGAAGAATCTGAGCAGCCTCCACTCCCTCTGAAGCCCAAGCGACAGTTAGAACACTGAAGGGTAAGGTAGAACATCTCCTGCCTTCTAAAGGAGCATGAGTCTTCTGTAGGGATCATACATGCAAATTCCAACAAAAAAAAGTCATGGGATCTGACAGCACGGTGCTGACTTATGGAAAACTCTGCATAACTCAATGCTGCTCAAGATGTTAACTGTTCTCCAGGAGCTACTGGTGCCAGGGACCTGCTTCAGGTTGCCGTGAAGGTGGTGAAAACAGAGACACAAAACTCTCTACTCATCAGCAGAGCAGATCCTACAGACAATCACAGCAAAGCTTGCTCTGAGTATTCCATCTTACCTAAACTTGTTATTAGATCATGGAATCATTAGGGATTGGAAGGGAACTTGAAAGATCATCTAGTCCAATCCCCCTGACACAGCAGGATCACCTACACCAAGACACTCAGGAACATCTCCAGTGAAGGAGACTCCACAACCTGCCTGGGCAGCCTGTTCCAGTGCTCTGTCACTCTCACTGTGAATAAGTTCCTTCTTATATTTGTGTGAAACCTTCTGTGTTCCAGCTCACAAACATTGCCCCTCATCCTATCACTAGATGACATTGAGAAGAGCCTGGCTCCATCCTCCTGACCTTGTAAAGCTATGGACAACTGCTAGTGCATAAGACCAAATGGGTTTTGATAAGGCAATCCTGGGGTTACCTGGCAGATGGGATAAAACGCCTTTTGTCATCAGGCTGGATCAATCCCTCATTATGAGCTAGATTTATGGCTGTTCCTCCCATCCATGTTCAGTTTCTCTACTTTGGCTCAGGGCCAAATTAAGTTGTTCTACTCTAAATCAATGTCTAGAGCCCCAGGTCTTGGAGTAGAAAGTGATTTCACAACCTCAGCCCTCAAATAAGAGAAACCACTGATTTTATGAGGTCAGTGTATAGGACCTGCCATCTTCACATGTCCAGCCCCTGTCCTCGTTGCTTTCAAGTAACAGATCACAACCAGAGTATTCTCTGGAGCTGACGTGACCCAATTCCTGATTTCTAATCTCCTAGATTCCAACTTGTGGAAACAAAGGTAAGAAAGGAAGAAGTTCAGTTCTGTCATGGCTATCCCATTCTGCTCCACAGCTGAGGCCACCACAGCTCACAGCCCCCACAGAGCCAAAATCATTGCAGCGTTTTCTTTCCACAAAACCCCTGACATCTCAGGGAGTGCCAAGAATCTAAGCCTGCAGACAGCTACTGTGTTGGAATGTCACCCAGCTGTGGGTGTGACCGAGAGGTCAGCACTTTCCAGCATCTCCAGGCCTGTCAGTCTCGGCTTTAGAAACTGTAAGGAACAACTTTTCATCTTCTGCATAAGCTTCAAAGCTTCTTGTTAAGCACTTCCACACAGCCTGATGTTATGTGCTGTCAGACCACTGCGTCAGGCATGTCCTGGAGCTCCAGCAGGGCTTCTTCCCATAGAGATATCATTCAGTTCTGCTGGAGGAGCTACTGCACATCTCTCACCAAAAACACTTCCTTGTATGTTTATTTAAAAATGTATAAAATGGATAAGAATTGAATTCTGTGGAGCAGCGAGACTCCAAACCCACCAACACACTCAGGGTCTTCCTCTAATCTAGTCTAGTCTGCTCTCAGACAGAACCAGAATCTGCCCAAGCAATGCTCTGCAACTCCAAAATGTGCCTTTAAGTAGGAGGAACAGCCTTCTCCACCTCTTACTGCATTTCTTGCACAAAACAGTTACTGTGGGCAAAGTGAACTGCAACTCAATAGAATTTCCAAATCAAGAGCAAAGTGGTTCTGCTCCCGGGCTAGGAGCCTGGTAATCCTCACTAAAGAAAAATCTTGATTCTTCAAAGGCCTGTGAACAGCTGAAAATGTTCCAGGGTACTAGTTTCCCCACCTCAAAATACAGATCCACTGATGTAAAATATCTTGAGCCAACAATGAATCAGGGCAATAGTGCAAATGAAGTACACTTGGATCTCATCACCATACAGCCCTTTGAAAAAACCAAATAGATCCTCAAAATTACATGTATTGAGATTTTGAATTGGGATTTTAGTTGAGATTTCCTGAGATTTATCTCAATCTTAGCTGAGGGAAAATTTCAAAAATATTAGAGCCTTGCAGGGCATTTACAGGCTTCAGCACTGAGAATTACTGGTGGAAATACAGTTATTCCTACGTGTAGCTCTGCAGCACTGGGACCTGCTAGAAACCAACAGCAATGAGTGGTTCCTGAGCACTTGAACTCCTCTGCCAAGCTGTAGTTTCCATTCCAGATACCACTGGGTGGTATCAACAGTGGTGGGAATTAACACTTCTAACTGCATCTCCACTTCCATTAAAAGCAACCATTTCCACACAAACCCGCTAACGCCAGGCATGATATTCCTTACCATTTTTTCCCTGTTAATGATGAAAACAAATGAGTAAGATTTATCTCCTTGACAAGTCATGTGGGTGTGAATCTTTAATTAGCATATAACACGTTTAGACTTTGAGTCCCTATAGGCGTGGGAATCACTTAAAGAAGAAAATCCCACTTGGTAGCTCTCCGGCTAGGGAAGCCAAGAATGTTATTTTAAGAGATACCTGTAAAGATGCAGATTGCAATCTCCGTGCGTGTCGAGGTAAAAAAGCAAGCCGGTTCAGCTCCCAGAAACTCGGTGACCACACTTTGATGACGAGCCAGATGGCAGCTGTTGCCCACGCGCGGTGCCAAGAACGATGATTGGAGCTGCAATTTACCTTCCGTGGTGCAGCTCGGTGCTGGAGCACACCACCACAGCTGCGCGCTCGGCTGCTGCCAGTAGGTGTGTGCACAGTTGGTTTCCTCCCAATTTGGATTCATCAGGTAAGAGGCTGTATCAGTACCCAGCAATTATGGAATTGGCATGCGTTGGATTGTTTACTCACAGTAATATTCCTACTGGACTTTATTAAAACACCATCTGTTGTCAGCACAGACAAAGAATCCAACCAGAAATATCCATGGAGGGAGAGGGAGCGCATGTGGATGTTCAGCTGTGCTGCAGGACCAGGTCATGTTCCATATTCTCTTTTCTCCCTCCCCTCACAGGTAGCAACATGCCTACAGTCCCAATCAATAGTTCCTCTCTCCCTATTCCACCTAGAAAACAAGGTGTCATTGGAAAATACATTGAAATGGTGGTCAAAGTGAAGTTGTGTCTCTGAGTCACACTGGAAGAGAAGCAAATGAGTCTTTGCATATGGATGGAACTCGACAACATGAGCCTGGCTGCAAATTAAAGCTGAAATGGCTGAAGAAAATAATCATTTGACTGAACGATGTTCGGTTGGAGCAAATGCCTAGTACATAGGGTGAGTAATAAAGGATTATCTGCCAATAATAATATCTTTAGGGCCTAAGAAAAAAGGGACTAGCTTTTACAATCAGCTGTTTTCCCTCCTTTTTTATTGTTCCCTTTTCAGTCCCTCAGATGGGGATCAGATATTCCTTATATTCCTAATACCCAGCTGGCTCCACAAATGGCCAAGGCTAATTTTTCATACACCAGTGCATAATTCCAGGTGAAATTAATTAGTTGGGATTTCTTCAACAGGTAACAGGCAAATAAAATATGGAGCAAGTAATTAAAAATGCAAATACAAGCAGGAGAGCAGTAGAACTTGGAGATGTCATTTCAGTCCTACAAAAGGCATCTGTCAATTCAGATCTTTAATGCAGGCTCTCTCTCTCTCACACACACACAAAGCATTTAAAAATAAAAATGTAAACAAGTGCCAGTTCCCATCATAAGATTAAAGCTGTAATAAAGGGAGCCAGCCTGAGCCAAGAGACCACCCCCCGGGAGAAGAAGTGAAGAGCGTTATAACGCCACGGTTGTTTATGGATCCAGTGCTTGGAGAGATCTTGGTGCTGAATGAAGGAGTTGGGGTGGTGGAGCATACACATGGGGAGGTCATTTATTACTACAGGTAGTAACTAAAGCCCATTTTGCTCACTATACCCCCTGTATCCTGATGTACCATTAATCCTGATAGAAGTGAGCGCAATCTACCACCTGCAGTGGGATTGTGTGTAGTCAAAGAGGAGGGGATTAGCCCTAAGTATGAGCCCATCTTTGCTGTGATATTTAGTTCCCACTACACATGGGCCCAAGTTCTCCCCTAAGTCAAAGCCACAAAACCTGACTCTACAGAAGCCTGAATGCAGACAGAGTAGAATGAATTTCCATGACTGAGGAATTCCCTTGCCTTGGTTTTCCTCCTCATAGTCCCTGCTCCTCTACCAAATGACTTCAGCCGTGCCAAGCTGTTGCAGTTCGAAAATTATCAGAATTTTCAGATGTACAGATTTGTGCTTTCATGAAGAAAAAGTTATGTTGCTTTAAGAGGACCCCCCACCCCAGTCAGTGGTCAGTGACCTGTCCTGGAGGAGGTGACAGTGTCACAAGTACCTGC
Organism: Rhinopomastus cyanomelas; assembly: GCA_013400115.1. NCBI lineage: Eukaryota > Metazoa > Chordata > Aves > Bucerotiformes > Rhinopomastidae > Rhinopomastus > Rhinopomastus cyanomelas. Next base: position 380,748 of record VXBP01007752.1, on the reverse strand, counting down.
CCTTAAGGGGTGTCACTAGATGAGAATATCAAAGGGGCCAGTGATCTGAGCTCTGCCCCTTTTTGCTTAGGGCTTCCAGCCCAGCATGGGGGCTGCTGCCCTGTGCTAACCCCCAACACACACACATTTCCAGGGTGGTGGTGGGGTGGGGTCTTCTGCCTGGCCTAGTGCCAACCCCGGCTGGGAAGACGGCTCTCTCTCCCATTTCTCTCGTTGCAGACGGGATGGAGGAGGCTCAGCAGGTCCGCTTCACTCCTGTAAACGGCAGAGTGGAGGAGGTGGCTCCAAGCGGCACCAACCCCAGCCCAGACCATGGGCCCGGGCCCTGCCCTGTCACAGGGAGGAGAAGCAAGACCTCAGTGCTGACTTACCACGTTCCTCTCACCAAGGAGCAGCCATTCAGCAACTAGCAGTGAGTTGAAGGGATTCCTCTTTTTCCTCCTGGAGCTGAGAGAGGAGGGTCATGGAAAACCCTTTCAGCCACAGTGTGGGGGGACCCTGCTGACACAGCCATGTGGTCGGTCTCCATCTTGGGTGCCGCACATGGCCAAGGCCATGTGGCCATCACCACCATCTAAGAGAGCACTGATCAGCAGGAAGTGAGACTGTTTGTCATTTCTGCCGCTGAATAAAAACTGGGGATGCTCAAGTATTGGGAATAATTCCTCCGTGCTCAGCTGAAGAAAGCGGAAGGACTTGAGAATCCTTAAACCTTGGTCGTGAAAGACAGAGTCTGGGTTATTTATTTGAAAACATGTCTCCTGCATCGAGGGATGCAGTTCAGGTGATGAAAAACCAGGCCTGCCCGATCAGCGTTGAATTGGAGAAGCTATGCTGAAAAACTGAAGAATTCACCAGTCTGGACAGCCCAGGTACTGCTGTTCCTAGGGGGTGACACATGAATTATAGAGAGGGTGGTAGTACTCATCTCTACTTGATTGACATGCTCTTTTCCCCCAGATCTCTAATATGAAAAAAGACCCAAGGACTGATACAATAGCACATGTGATGGCATTTGTGACTAGTTTGTGGGCACTAACTTGCTTAACCTTTTCTTCTTTTCTGTATACAGTTATAGAGTTAATAAACCCTTTTCCATTTTTCCTAAGCTATCCATTGTCTGGCAAATTCTGAGATCTCATCGAGACCTCACTGCTTTGTTTTTCTTCTCATTTATCTTTAATTGTGGTCTTGAATCCACCACACACGCCTAGGATGGACCTGGTGCATTAAGGCAGCACATTGTTCAGTAGTGGGTCTCCAAAATCTAGACACTCACATTTTGCAACTCACCAACATCTAATCTCCTTTAGCTTATGCCAATGTTCCTCATGTTGGAAGGATAAAGGATTCCATCGCACTTTGATTTTATTTATTGCTTTAATAGAGAGAGAAAAATCTTCTGTTCATCTTATGTCCTTTAACAGATTGCAAAGAATTTTTTGAATCATCTTGTCCAGGGAATCGAGAGACAGGTTCATCCTTTTTAAGGACACATAGTGTAAATGGTGACTCACATGAGATTTTCTTACACAGACCAGGGGAAGTGAGGAGAGGCAGCAGGACTCATACCTGTCCCCATCAGCCAGCAGGTCCTATAAACTCCAGCTATGGAACACTGATGCTCAGAAAAAGGAGACACTCAACCAGGACTGGTGGACTCCCACCGTCCACTACATCATGACACATGAAAGATCTTTAAGCTACTGGAACTGGGGGAACACAGCACTCACAATCTGACCTGCCAAGGGCTGATTCTCCCAATGCCAACACCTGAAGTGTGGATCGATTGGATCTGGAGGACTTCAGCTGCTCTCGTAGTACTCAGGAGGAAAAGGCAAGCTTCCCGGTGACGGTAACCACTCTGAAGAATGAGGAAGACAGTTATTTTTACTCCCTGAATCCATTCAGCCCCCAAACCTCTGCTGTGGAGGTGGTGGGCAGAGGAGAGAAAGAGAAAAATACGTAAATACATAAAATGAAGCTGCCAACAGTTCCACCATGGAAAGGTTTTTATGATCCACAAGTCCATCAGGAATTCAAACAAACACAACTAATTACAAGAACTAAACAACCCACCTCCCCAGAGCACAGAAATGACCTGTTCAGAAGACAGATGCCAACCCTGTGTGTGCCAACAGCAGGGCCAGGCTTTGGCCCACTCCAGAGCTGGAAGGGCACCGCTGGCACACGGCTGCCTCCCACCCTACCTGGGCATCGACGCTTCCAGAACAGCCATGCTGTGCTGAGCAAACACATGCTAGGGCTGCGGAACATCTGTGCCAGCTCTTCAGCATCTCTATAAATCATCTCCCAGCTCTTGCTGGGGCAGCAAGGAAGGAAACGCTGGCACATAAATGTAAATCACGGTGTGTCCTCTGGAACAGAATAATAATTGCATTGATTTACCAGCCACGCGCTGCTCCCAGGGAGGGATGGGAAGCGTTGGCAAAGAAAGGTCTCCACTTCCAGCAGAAGAACAGATTTGCTGAACTGCACAAAACGGGTTGCAAATAATCAGAGATGGTTCTGTCTAGGAAATTTGTCTCCCGTTCAGCTGAGCACAAGGGCTTCACCTCACCACAGGTAGGGATGTAATTACTTCACCTCTGGTCATGTCCAAAACAAACAGGTACAGGGACGTTATCCAGTTACACGGTGAGCACACAAGGGCAATTTCCCCCTCCTCTCTGGGGCTGTAGGTACCTCTGAACTGTGATGTTCCGAGATACTGAACAAAGCATAGGAATAGCCTAATATTTCTGAGGTGCTGTCCCAAACAGGGGATGTCTGTCTTAGTTCCCTCACCACATGGGAAAGCTTAGCTCAGCTCAGGTCAATGTTCCAACTCTCACTAGTACCAAGGTGTCACCCACCAAAGTTAATGTCACTTTGCAACTATAACGGTGAAGTCCATCACCCACTTTGCGGAGCGGGGGAAGGATTCTGTTTTCTCCAATTTTCACTTGAAACAAGCTCACTATTGCATTTCATCTCTCAGTCCTGAGAAAGCTGCTCTGGAAAGAACAAGGTTACTCTAGAGCACAGCACATGCAACAACCCAAAGCCACACTGATAGAACGTAATACACACCAGTCCCTTCAGACACTGTCATTACCTTCAGGCAGGAGCTCCTCCCAGGAACAGAGAGAAGCAGAAGGAGCATGGGGGAAAGGATAAGGAAAAACCCCCTACCTTCCCCAAACTTCCCCCCTTTAAACCGGGTGCAATGTTGATGGTTTGGCAAACACCTGTAGCCAACTTGGACCAGCTGCCCTGGCTGACTCCAGATTGCTCATAGTCTGCAGAACATGGCTGGGCTGAGAGTCTAGACCAACCAAACCAGGACACACTGATGTAGTTATTTTACTATGGATGACCCAGACACTTCATAACTCATGAGCGTGGGCTTGGCACAAGGTAGTACCAACCAAGTTCAAAATTCCAAATGATACAACAATCATGAGATGGTAACTTGTACATCCACCTACCTACGCTGGCTGAAGAGGTGCTTGATGCTAAGAGCTCCACAGATGCTATCCAGACCTCAAACTCTGTTTTCTAATGAGAAATACAGTTAAGGAAACCAACACTGCCATTTGGCAGATGTCCTAAAGTGCTAGCCAGCAGATCTGTTCCCCATGCTCAGATTTCAGGTTCTCATATGGCTCCTTCACAAGACAGACACAATTCTACACATCTAATTCTGCCTACCAGCCAATATTCTTCTATCTCTGAAAGAAAACAGTGCTGAACAGAAATGGACTCATCAACCTCACATCGTTCCTACCAAATGCAACCCACTGGCCAGCCAAAGGGAGACAGGTCCATCGCCAAGGCAGTCATCAGTGAATCTCCAGCTGAGCCCTCCCTCAGTACCTGCTACAATTCTACATCTGACTTGAAACCATGAGACAAGCTGGTGAGGGGCAACTTCAGAAGGTCTAGCAATACACTGCCTTTGTTCTGCATGCAAATAGCATCATCCCCAGCATTCACTTCAAAACAATGCCTAGATAAAGGCCAGCTGCTTAAAGCAATTCTCATAACCTCACAAATAAACCAAACCCTATAAATACTCATTAAAATACTTCCCTCAGACTCCATTAAAAAATAAAAGAGAGATATATTACTATTTATTGTCAATCTATTTAAAAAGATCCTTGGGATAGACTCAGGCAAAAAGGTGTTGGGGGGGACACACATAAAAAAAGAGAGGAGGAGAGACAAAGAAAATTCAGCCTTTTTGGAAATGAGAGTCACTTTATTGAAGAAATAAAGATTTCCTCTATAAAGTAAAATACTAATCACTGCAGTCTGCATAAAAGCTCTGCCTACGGAGTCTGAATAAGAGATACTTCTCCAACTTCTGCATTTCCTCCGCTCTTTTTATTTGTCATTTACTTGCTCTTCTGTTCTGACAGAAAAAAGAAAGAGGGGAAAGGTGGGTTTGGAATCTACTGTATTTATGTTCTGTGCAGAGAAAGGACAATAAGTTGAGACCACTTTGGGCTTTTCAGAATTGTTCTGCAGCACCCTTTTTCCTTCTATTTTAGCTCCTCTTATTTTGATTCCTTGCTTTGCTCATCTGTATCATGTCTGATGCACTAAGTTGTGGCAGTGGAGGTGTTTCAGGTTTGCCTGGACACAGGAACGAGACCCCAAGCCCTGTTTTGCTCTTCTAACTTATAAATATGCAGACAATTATTGTAATGAAACACAGGTGCAAACCAAAACACAGCAAGTGTTGGAAACATGCTAGAGGTGTGTAGGAAGCTGCATGCTCATCTGCTAAAATCTAGAAGTGTTCTCATAACAGTGCAAAAAGGACTTGGTGCTCTGTCTTCTTCAGCATCTCCAGTTTTAATGAAAGTCTTTCAACACTGAGTAAATCCCAGTGAATTGGAAGATGCTGCATCACTGAAGATTTATTCTACATCTCCAACCCCAGCCATGAGCAGAGCTGAGATTAGCAGCACCATGGGGAATTTTCTTTGAGGACAACAAAAGGTTCTCCAGAGAAGCAAAGAGCTTCACCTCTTCTGTCTGCACAGTGTGGATGCTGTACAGTGATCACAAGCAGATTTCCACAAGTGTATTGATGAGGAATCAGAGAACATTAGGGGGATTGGAAGGGACCTCAAAAGATCATCTAGTCCAATCCCCCTGCCAGAGCAGGATCACCTAGACCAAGTCACACAGGAACATATTCAGGCGGGTTTTAAACATCTCCAGAGAAGGAGACTCCACAGGCCCCCTGGGCAGCCTGTTCCAGTGCTCTGTCACTCTCACTGGGAAGAAGTTCCTTCTGATATTTATATGGAACCTCCTATGTTCCAACTTATGCCCATTGCCCCTTGTCCTATCACTAGACAACAATTAGAAGAGCCTGACTCCATCCTCCTGACAGCCATCCTTCACATATTTATAGATATTAAAGAGGTCACCCCTCAGTGTCCTCTTCTTTAAGCTAAAGACACCCAGCTCCCTCAGCCTTTCAATCATAAAGGAGGTGCTCCACTTCCTTCATAATCCTCATAAATAGAAGGAAATACCAACAGGAGTCAGTGGTGGCTGCTCAAGGAGGTGGCAAGGCTGCTCACATCCCCATCTTTAATGACAGGTCCTTTTGCCTTGAGTAACGACAAATCCTGTGTGTCAGCCACGCATCTGAATTCATGAGATCCTGGTGCTTATAACTGGATAGATGTAGGAACTTGATTACACTAGTGAACTTGCTTTCCAGAGGAAAAGGGGGGAAAAAAAGTGATAACAGGCTTCTTTGTCATCAAAGGGTAAAGAAATGTGACAATCTGGGAGTCAGTTTTAGGACCCCATCTGCTAAACCAGAGAGAAATCAAGATTTTACAGTTCCATAAATATTTTAGTGTATGCCATCATTTATGAACTCTGGCAGCTATCATAAAATCTCTCTGACTTTTGTTACAACTGCATATAAGGCCAGAAAATTGCATCTCATGGTAAACCATAAAAACCTAAGTAAAAGCACCATTCCTTCCAGTATATTCTAAAAATATACAGCCTCCCTGTCAGTACATGGCAGGGTAGTTACCATCCCAAGATGCCTGTTTCTCTCTCTCTTTTTTTTTATCTGATCTTACCCTGGTCTTTTCAAACCCTTTTGTACTTCAGTATCCTTTTATGTCTCATAAATAACAGCCACCTCAATATAACAGCTGAAACAGCTTTTACTTTGTCACAACGTACCGTAAGCAGGAGACACTTGGGTGATGCTAATGCCGGGGATACAGGAAGAATTTATGCTGCCCTTTCCTCTAATTGTTCCTGGAATGATTTTCCCTCAGCAGGGAGGTTCTCCAGAGCCCTGAGAGGCAGACTCAGAGTAGCTTCTGCAGCTTTAAGCACCCAGCACAAGAACCTCCTTAAAAAAATTAAGTAGTTATCCTAAGAGTAATAGTCCTCCTTTCAAACTCCCCATCCTGACCTGAGAGACACGGTCACAGAGATCACCTATCGCTGAGTTGTGATTGCTTCATTAAAAACAAACATGAAAGCCAAAAGGATGTCAAAAATCCCAAATTCAGGAGATTTACCAAATTTCAGGCTAAATTTGTCTGGACAGCACAAGATGTGTTACAGGGTTCCTGCAGCTCCTTGTGTTTCTGTGTCTGTTAGGATACAGTTTTTATCAACTCTGTGCTCTGATCTGTCATAAAGAGATAGAGAGCTGGACAGTGAAATAATAAACACCCAACTTTTTGTTCAATTTTTCTTTCTCCTCTAGGACATTTAAATTGTTGATAATTAACTCATGGTGTCCTCTGTTGAAACTCTTGACTACTTGGTCAATACCTGGAAAAATTGTTATGGTAATTTGTCTTTGAGCACATTGACCCCATCTTAGTTACCAGAGAGGTTAATTTAGCGTCTGAATAAATGTGAGAGGGCTTTCAGTGACTTCTGAAAGGTCACGCTCCGCTCAGCAGCCCTTGTGCTTCTTTCCCAAGAGGAATTATTCTTCCACTGATTCCTATACACAGTGCAGTCATGTGGGACAACTTAAAGCACTGTGGAGTCTGTATGAACAGATCTGCTGTCCACTGGAGGAATGGATTTGCTCTTCACACTACCTGTTCTCCTCAAGTCTCCACTCCATGAGCTCATTGAGGTGAAGGAAGCCCAGCAAACACCTCCCACATGGGTCCTGTTCTGCACTAGGAAGGAAACAGTATCTTTTGCCTGTTCTGAGTAGTTCAAGCTACTGACCATTTCTTGAAAAACCATCAGCCCCCATCAGCCTCACCGTAGACAAGATTTCCCTCAGAATATACTTGGTCCAAACCTAGAGGAGATCACGTTTGTAGAATTCTGATGCCACCAGATAATGATGTCATCAGGAAAAATCACGTTGTTTCTCCTGTTGCTGCCCATGGTGTTTCGTGGCCTGAGAAGCCAACACAGTTTCTGCTGTGTAAGGCAGCTAGGCAACAGAGAGTCCCATGGCCAATGTAACCAAAGTCTTACAGCGCCGTGGTCTCCCAGATGCTGCAACTTCAGACAAACTAGGTGATCCTGCTCAGGCAGGGGGAATTGGACTAGATGATCTTTTGAGGTCCCTTCCAATCCCTACTGTTCTATCACTCTATCAAACGTACTGTCTTTCTGTTTTTGTAGCTCCTAGGTGGATGTTCCCCAAAATCACTGATTTCTTGTATTCTACAGAACTGGCTTTTCTATCAGTTTACTCTAATGCTTTTTCCCCGTGTTGCATCCTAGGAATACAAACCCATGACCTAATCCACCTTCCCCTCACTCCAGCATAAGTTCCTTGACGACAACGGTGCTTTGTCTAATTTATGGGGAACGAAACCCAGAGCCTCCCAACCCTTTCAGAAACAGGCCGAGAGCCACAGTTACTCACAGTGACCCTCTTGGAATGGGCAAAAGTTTCCCTAGATAATGATTCTTCAAGTCAAGCAGAATTTTCCAGGCCTGACTGAAAGTAACAGGAGGCTTCTCCCTGGTATTTGCAAGCACTGCATCAAATCCTCATGTGAATCCTAGTCTCTTCTCCAAACCAGCCCAGGAATCCAGCCATGGCATAGATAGAATAAACTGTATCATAGCTTGACACTGGGAAAAGATCCTTCCTTTCACAACGACCAGCAGCCCTAAACTACTAGGGATTGTGTGACTGGAAAATAATTTGAAAAACAGTGCATGGGAAACAGTCAAAGTCTGTTAAAGAAAGTTCTTCACTGCACAAAACCACAAAGGCCTTGAAGCAATGAGGTTCAGGTGACACGTAGCCACACTGTTCCCCAACACCAGCTGTTCCTGTCCATGTTTTGTGTCATCTGGTCTGATTTCTGCTCCAGAAGTGTGTGCTGAGCTGTGTAAGCAGCACCTTGCCATGCTGGAGCTCCCTTTCAATTCAGTGGTGCTCACACTGCCCATTTCCTCTTTGCACTGCCAACGTCTCTAGATGCCCATCACACTCATGGCTCCACCTATTATTTTTCTAAACTACATTCACATGTAGTTTAAACTTCCAGTTTATTTAAACTTCCAGTTATTTAGTGAACATTCTGTAGAAAACACGCCAACTCTTGCACAAGCTCAGATGCCTGTTGTTATTGGTCCCAGCTTTCCCTTGGCCACTATCAGAGCATCCCCATCCCACCTGCTGCCACTGCTTTCCAAAGGCAGTTCTGGGGACCATAGAATCTAATGTTTTCTTTCCATGCAGGAGTTTCACCTCTGTTCCCTTCCCCGTCCCTTCCATCCTTCAATTCTTTTCCAAAGCACCTGTGAGTGATCTGTTCTGTTCACAAATGCCTTCGGGTCGAGGCGCTGACGTCGCTCTGCTCTGCTGACGGGTGGAGATGATGTTCTCAGGTATTTCCTTACCTGCCCTGATCAATAAACAGCTCTGTTCTTCACAGCTTCCTAATTGCCCACTCTTATTTCCCTCTAAACGATAGACTTGTTTTTTTTCTAAAATGCAGCTCAGTGGTTCAGTCATATTAAAATCATAATTGATTTTGCCTCACTCCTCGTTTATTAATGGACTTACACTACCTTCTTGCTAATAAACCTCCCAGTAATGAGTTTAGTCCACAGAGGATACATTTCCACCTCAACAAACCACCAAGCAATTTAGGACAGTCGGTAGTCTCTGCTTAAGGGAGTCCAAGAACCGGAGTAGGAATGTGCAGGGCGTAATTAAAGCATTTGGAGCGAGCTGCACGGGGAGGCTGCTGACGGTCGGTGTGCAGTGCCCATCTCTGGTCAGTGTAATTAATCCTGTGTGCACAAGCCAATCAGAACTCACCCTCACTGGTGGGTTTGGATGAGGAGGAAGCTTCAGATGCTTCTGTATTTGTATCCTCTGACCAGAAATGGTCTGTGGAGGGGATGGACTGGTGCTTCCTGGAGCTGCTCAGCACTGGGGAAGGTGAGCAGAGAGGAGAAAGGATGTTCACAGAGGAAAGGATGTTCATCTCTGCCTAGTGTGGGAATGCCCAGCACACTCAGATCACCTAAAGGAAGAAGAATAGAACCAGTAGTTTCTACTGGAAGTACTGGAATGGAAGTCTAGTCATCCTTTTGGGGAATGGGCTGTGAGACAAGCTGAGGCTCTTAGATCGCAAACCTAACACCTTTCTTAGGTTTGTCCCCTCCTGCATTCACTGACAAATCCCTGATACCTCCTTTCCTTCCAGGACTATGAGATTTTAGGGGTGGGAAACTCACCTGCCCAGCACCTAAACACTGGGGCCTGGTACATGATGAGAGGGCTTCACATAAACCTGCACCTGTAGCGCTCCTGGAGTAGTGAGAATTTCTCCTTTCCTTGCAAACAAGGGACAAGAGAAGGAGGAATCTTCATCCCTGCTGGGCTGTGGGGGCTCTGGAGAGTATCTTTTGATGGCTGAGGGGGAGAAACTGCTCTAAAGTGAGGAAGGCAAGAGCTTCTCCAGCTGATAAATTTGGATCCTCCAGTTTGGCACGTCTGCTGGGCACAGTCTCCAGCTGATAAATTTGGATGCTCTGGTTAGGTGTTTCATGGGGAGGGAGGAGGAGGACAATGTCTGGCTTTTTGGATTTGCTGACACTAAAGGCTCCTTCACAAAAGCATAAAAAGCCTCCTTGTGTGTAAGGGAGCATCAGGTCTGGCAAGTTCAACCTCTGCAGAGAAATCTCTCACTTCCTGCTGGACCTGGATCCCTGGATTCTGGAGGTGTGATGGTTTATATCTGTGGTGGGTTGGGATGGACAGTGCACATTTCTCTTCCTGCTGTTTTCTCACTTCACACACACACGCACAAATCCAAACTGCTGAGGGGGATGAGCCCGAGACTTTGCTTTCTTCCACATGCAAGACCCACCTGCAGATGGACCCATGGAAATTAATCACTGATAAATGATTAACACCCACGCAAGCGCAGGTGGAAGAAGAGCCAGGTGACCTCCACGGGTACCAGGATAAACAATCCCACCAAGCGAGGGGACAGTGGAGCCCGGGAGCGAGCACAGGGCAGTGCAGCATTTCTAGCAGCACTTCCAGTTGTCATTGAGCACGGCCAGGCTTTCCAGAGCTGAAATCCATGTTAACACATTCCAAAACACTTCTATTAAAATATTTCCTCAGTACAGCAAGTGATGCACAGCCAAAATCCCCCAGACAATGCACAGAACATTAGAGAATTAGTTTAACATTCCGACAACCCTGCAATTTTATTTAAACAAGTCCCTCCCTACCCGATTCCCCGCAGAGAGGCATTGTCCCCTTTTGTTGATCGTAGTGGACATATTGCAGATCTCCGATTACCTTCCCAAAGGACCACCCACTGCAAGAAGTGTTTTGTGCTGCGAGCACTGCTCAGTTCATTCCTTTCCCCCTCCTAGTCACCTTCTTTATTTTTTCTTTTCCTTTGGCTTTTTCCTCTGCCCCCTCCCGCTCCCATCCCCCCAACCTTTTAATTTTCTCCACATTCTCCTACGCGGTGGATGCTCCGACAGACTAACCTGCCATCTGTTCTTTCATGACACGGAGCAACCTAATCAATTATCCCCCAAACCACTTTGGAGTAAATAAAATGTCTACAATGATAATAATTAGGCGGTTAAAAAGAAAACAGCATCGTGCGGCTCCTGGTGGGAATTGGGTGGGCTGCAGAACACGGCATTTGATTAGCTGGGATTGTTGGACCTGGAGAAGGCAGCTTTGGAAGGAAATAAAGTCACCTTGGGTGATTTATCCTGAGGCAGGAGCAGAAGACAGCAGTCTGAGCCTCTGACCCTTTGTAACCAGCGACGCCAGGTTGAAGTAAACTTGCCACTCGTGAATTTCTAAGGTTTTTCTATTAACAGAGGCGTCGGCACAAATGTGAGGATCTGGATCAGTCCTAAAAATAACAGAATTGTTGTAACAATTCTCGGTCTTAAAACAAGTATTTTCAGAAAGCAGTGACCAGCAGAGGACATTTATGCAGCGCGAAGAGGCAAAGGCATTTCTTCAAACGCACGTACGAGGCCTGACGTGTCTGCAGGGAGAGATGTGTCTCCAACAACCAGCACGAGGACAGACACTGCTCACACACACGTACCACGAGCGCAGGCAAAGCCCAGAAACATGGGCTGCAGTAACGTGTTAGCAAGGAGGAATGTGGGGGAGACAGCAGGCAGAGAACTTCCTTATGAGGGTCACCTGAACATACAGTGCAAAGAGCTAGTGCAACTAGTTGTTTTGTTAAATCTTTAATATAAATTATATACCAGCCTTTATTTTAATGTTTTAACTATTTTAACTCTATCACAGAGTCACAGAACTATTGAGGCTGGAAAAGACCTCTAAGGTCATCAAGCCCAGTCTGTGACCTGACATCGCCACAACCTAGACCGTGTCACTAAGTGCCACGTCCAGTCTTTTCTTAAATGTCTCCAGGGATGGGGACTCTTAGTTCCATAACAATGATTCAACTTAATCAGTTCCTGATTAAGAATCATAGAATCATTAGGGACTGGAAGTGACCTCAAAAGATCATCTAGTCCAATCCCCCTGCCACAGGGGGATTACCTAGACCAAGTCACACAGGAACACATCTAGGTGGGTCTTAAATGTCTCCAGTGAAGGAGACTCCACAATCTCCCTGGGCATCTTAGCTTAACACTTTTTCAGCATTTTTTGTTTTGCACACGAAGGAAGCGATCTCTGGAGTCATTTAAAACCTGCCTGGATATGTTCTTGTGCAACTTGATCTAGGTGATCCTGCTCTGGCAGGGGGATTGGACTAGATGATCTTTCGAGGTCCTTTTCCAATCTCTAATGTTCTGTGATAGATAAATCAGAAAGATTTGGGGTTCCTGCAAGACAATCAGCAAATTGCCAACTAAAGATCTGGGGATGGATTCAATATGATCTCAGGGATGCATCAGAGGGAAGGCTTTCCTCATGAAACACATGAGGAGTTTTCCTCATGACACACAGCCTTGAATTATTATGCTCCAGAAAGTTAATTTTACCCGTAAGTTAGAAAACAACATCATAGTGCAAGACCAAACTTTCTACCCTAATCCAGCTGATCAGCCCAAGACAATCTCCTGCAAAATAAGGACCAAGAAAAATGGAAAGAACCATCCCAGGGCTACAAACTGGAGATCTATAAATACCAGGACAACCCGCTGGGGTATCCCAAAGCCTGGGCATCTGTGCAGGAGAATTCTGAGTGGACTGAGTATGTGGTTTGCTCCCAGGCTGCCTCATGTCAGCTAGTGGGAGACCAAGGCCACCACCCACGAAACACAGCAGAGTGATGATCCTCCTGCTCTGTGATGCTGTTCTGGGCAGGCTGAGTTGTGTCTGGTCTTACACAAAGCTGCCAACCTCACTCTTCCGCGTGTTTCTCCAGGTTTTACCATCCACTTCACAAAAGGGCCAGCAATCGTGTGCCTGATGTTTCCCTAACTTTGACCACCTTGCAGTGTGATTCTATGATTTTTGTTGAAATGTAGGACAGGGATCCCTCGCAGGCTTTTACAACCATGAGAGTTCCCATGTGTCGTTGACACTGATGAATTGCTAGATGCCTACAGAAGAACTTGGAAATGGCAACAGAGCCGGCTCCACTGGAGCTAACCTGAGCTCCTGAGAGGGACCAGAGGGGGTTTTTGATTCGTTTTGTTATTACACGATACCAATTAAGCAGTTAGCAAGTTACACTCAAAAGCAACTTTCCAGTGGAATTTTTAACACAACGGAAACAAATTACCGTTGAGGTGGTTATCACTTGGAATCTTGAGCAGAACAAGGGAAACGCCAACACAGATTCGTCCAGCTCACCCATAACAACTTGCCAGGCGTCCCTGTTTCAAATCAAGTAAATCCAGGCAGCTCCTCTTTGACAGCAGCCCAAACCCCCGTGTGAAAGCACGGAGCGGCGCGGCTGACACAGACCGTAGTGGGACATTCTGCACCGAGCAGCTCTTGTTTTGAAGTGGGTACCTCCGTTACACAATTCTCCCAGAACTGGCTTCTTTCAAAGAGGGGAAGAAAACACAAAAAGAAAGCCTCAGCAAACGCAAACCACAATTCCCATGCAGTTCTCAACTGGGATGATGTTTCCACACTTGGGCACGGTCTGTTCTACAATGCTGGCGCTGGCACGGAGGCTGGGTCTGTGGCACTTGGCTGGAAGAAAGGACCAAGTGGTGCCTGATGGGTGAAATGAAGGTGTTTAGTGGAGGAGAGAGGCTTCAAGCCGCTAAACAAGAGCGATGCCTATAAACACCAGGCAGAAGGGGGTTCGCTAATATCAGCAGTGTGCTGACGAGGCACACGAGCAGCTTTAACAACTCCTGTCTACTCTGAGCCTTTCTGTAGTCCCAAGGAAGATGAGACAGAACTATTGTGGACAACAGTGCTGATTGAAGCCTACAGAGAGGGCTTGGGCTTCACTGATGGGCAAACACTAATTTGCAGGCTTGAAGCCTTGCCCGTGTGGTTGTGCGTGTATCTGAGAAGAGAAACAAGTCAAGTGTAGCCTTAGAAACCTCTGACCCATTCACCAAAGACTCTTTTCAGCTACAGGTATGAAGGAGAGTGCAAGCAGTTGGCTCCTCATTACAGCTGCCCCACAAAAGCCTCTCAAGCTCTGGGGATGAGCAATACTCTTTGCCTTCTCTCCACCTTCTCTGGAGGCTGGTTTGGCTCTGCAGGGCACCTGCTTGGAAGGGGGAAATCATCCCTTCCTGAGCTCTCCCACATCTGTGCAACGGTGGGGTCATTGCTCCTCATCCCACAAGCCAGAGGATCCTTTGATTTAATCAAGGCACACTGTCACATCCTCAGATGCCTGCAGCTCGTTCCTGGTGAGATTTCCACGTGCACAGCACTTCCAGGGTGTGTGGCGGTCTCTGCTGCAGACAGAGCATCCTCTTTGCCCCCCTTTGACATTTGTTAAAACTCACTTCTCTTGATTCCCCCCCTCCATCCCTGACAGGACTCACAGGCAACAAGACATGAGAGCAAGCACACACTTAGTGCTTCCCCAGACACACTTCTTTCACCTTCTCTGACCTTTCCTGGGATGTTCCTGGCCCCTCGGGAACTCTAACAAGGATATAAAGAAAAGCCCCTCCAGTGGGTACGTGGACCTTGTGGACTTTCTCTGGTACCACACACAGGTTCACTTGGAAGCTCTGCAGCCTTTGATCTGCTCTACTCAGAAGGAAGGTTGCTGAGGAAGGAAGGAGGATATGAACTTGCTTTCATGCTCATTCTAATTCTTAGGGCCAATAAAGAGAAGAGCACAAGGCTGCTCAGGGAATCAAAGAACTGACTGAGGGGGTCTGCACCCCACCAGCTCTCCTGAGCCATGCCCCTCACTCCTGTGGCTGAGCTCTGCAGACAGAGGGCTCCTCTGTGAATAGGGTTTAGTGTCTCTGCTTCCCCTGCCCCCTTCCCTACCACCTCATGCTCATCTTTATTAGCTTTTTCACACTGCACCATCCTCTCATCGATTACAAGGGCCAACACAAAGCAGCCTAATGATGGGTCAGGCTTAATGAGAAAAGTGGCTGCTCTTGAAGTGGCCGTAGCTGGGCTCTGCATCCCGCTGGGCTCTGGCATGGGGGGGCTTTGCCTTCCTTTGGAGAGCCAAGCCATGGAGAATCAGCAGCGCAGGCTGGAGCCTGGGCACAGGGAGGGCCATGTGCAGGGCTATTTGTGCGGGAGGAGACAGCACTCGCACAAACAGGAGCGAACATAAGGAGCCCTTCAGAGGAGAATGGGGCCTTGGCAAATTTATAGACTCCCCTGAAAGAAAGTGATTACAGATCATTATCCAATTGAGGCAGATTGATGGGTTAGGGTCAAAGGAATAGCGCAGCGCTCACTGGAGGGACAATGCCTGCTTGTCAGTCGTGTCCGGGAGAGAGAGGCAAGGGAAACCACCGCACGGAGAGGAAGGGCTTAAGCTTTTCCAGCCTCTGTCTGAAAAATCGTTACTTATCCCGAACATGTGTTCTTTAAACACAAAAAAATAAACCCAAACAAAAAGCCATCCCAAAGAAACACCCACCCTGCGATCGCAGGAGCAGCGTCGCCGAGTGCTCCGAGTTGCAAACTGCTTGCAAATAGTATTGACAGAGCTTTGCAGCTGGTCCTCTCCAAGCTCCAGTAACAGATAAATCACATCTTTATTTCATTTATTAAAACACCCACAACCTCAAAAGACATCTTCTAGAATACATATGTCTATTTCTTTCCCCCTTATTTCTGGTGAAAGAAGGACGTTTTTGTTAACAGCTACGGTTGAGTGGATTTGAAACTCCGCAACATCTGGTCAGGCAAAACCCAGCGATCCCGACGCCGAGTAAAACGAGAATAAATGCAGCTCTATTGTTTCCTCAGCATTGATTTTCAGAGTGTTTAAAAGTGCTTTGCATTCAGGCCCTTCTCAAACACCCATGGAAATGGAAACAGCATGGCCCGAAAAGCCGCTCGCAGCATTTATTGTGCCTTCGCCTCCCTCTTTCCAAGATGATTTTGGAACGTAAAGAACTTGAGCAGAGAGGGAAGACAATGTGCTCGTGAGAGACCTGATTTGGGTTTTAATTGTGTTTATTTAGTAACTTCTCTGGTGTCCCCCACGTCTCTGACACGCATGGGCAGTGGCAGCCCCACGTCCCAGCAGAGCAACCCTGGCCCTGTTTCAAATCAAAGCTGGGCAAGTCGACTTGCCTCGGGGACACTGGCTTGAAACTTTAGCAATGGGTTCCCTCAAGCTCCAGAACCTCTCCAGATGGGGCAGCCACAGCCTCACCACTCACCAGGGCTCTCTTGGCACCTCATGCTCTTGCAGAGAGTGCTCAGAGAGAGAAGGACTTGTCCTGCCTCAGAGCCCTGTGCAAAGAGCACACAGCACCGTGCTCCTGGGCATGTTGGCTCAGGCATGAAGCGGCTCTTGAGAGCCACCTGAGGAGTCTGTAGCAACAGCAGGTCCAGCTGTTTGACCTCCCCTCTGTGGCAGCAAGGGCATTGACCCCTCCTGCAGCCACTGAACTGGCTCAGCCTCACCAGTAACTCCAGGCACACCCAGACCTGCTTAAAAGCAGTTAAGGATAACAAACAGAACGTGGGCATCACTGGCTTCGCCCGCCTCTGCAACTTCTGAAAGTGTTGAAAGCATCAGAAGAGACTCCAGAATTTCACTTTGGCCAGAACCTGTCTTGTGCAGGACATGTGTCTGTCAGTAGCAGCATCCCACCTATAGATTCTTCCCCATACAGAGTGTTTCCAACAGGGATCTCTGGTACCTCTGCTGGAAGGAAGAGATCTCTCACCAAACTCCCACATCTCTTTGTGCAGAGTCGCCCAGCAGCACCATTTCTATCTCCTTTATGATACTCACAACAACTAAATATCCGGTGTAACCAGCAACCCTTCTCCACTGTCCTGAAATACTTTGTCCTCTCATGTCCCATCTACCAACCAGAAGAGACCCAAAATGACAGTCATCCCAGAAAAATTACTGTGATGAGCTGGGGGGTAGTGTCAGCAGTGCCAGTCCTCACATGGCAACTGCCCCCACCTCGGCACCTGGAGAAACCAGGGTTATGTCTCATGGCAGAAACAAGACATAACCACCTGTGGTGCTTTGTTCCATTTGCTAGGCTGGAGCTTTAACTTCCAGGTATTTCCGCTGCCTCTTCAAATCTTTCTCCATTTTCCTCACCCATTATTTTGTTTCTGGGTGTGACGTAGGCAGCACATAACAGAGCTGTCAGCGGGACAGCACACCATGCAGGAGACACCTACTGTGTGCTCAGGTCCTTTCCATCCTGCCTTGGCTCTGGCCTGGCAGGACCTTTCTTGCTCTACCACTTGTAGCTACTATGATCCCTTCTAACCCAGACTGACTGTATGACTTGGTCTAGATGATCCTGCTGTGGTGGGGGGAATTGGACTAGATGATCTTTCAAGGTCCCTTCCAATCCCTAATGATTCTATGATTCTACTCCTCTGCAGCCTTGAGCAACCTGGTCTGGTGGGAAATGTCCCTGCCCATGGCAAGGGATTTGAACTAGATGATCTTTTTAAGATCTCAAACCATTCAGTGATTCTACAAGTCTATGATTCTCCCCAAGCTGCTCACACTTGCCTCCTCCAACTGGGCAGGAGCCATGCTGATGGGCAGGACTCCATCCATATGCTTTCAGAGATAGTCTGCTTTTTACTACCGGTAAGAATAACCTTGAGTACATATTGCACTGTCACAACGTATTTTCTACACGAATCAGAAAGTAAAACGGGTGCAGTGGGGAAGCAGAACAGATCTTTTAACAGGCAAATTTGTAAGCTGTGGATTTATGAGCAGAGCAAGCTGGGGGTGGGGGGTACCACAGGAAAACAGATGTGTGCTCATGATCCACTCCTTGTCCTACCAACACCACATTGAGTTAAGGTCAGTCCATGGAGAAGCCTCTGTCTCAGTGGAGATTGGTGTTGAACTGTGGAACCAGTGTGAGCATGGTGCATGGAAATCAGCACAGGACAAGGTCATGAGCAACAGGGCCCTTCCCTTCCAACCCAATCAAGAAAAATATCAGCTACTGCAGGAAAAAACTATCCCACTGACAAAAAAAAATCTCCCCAAACCACAAATCCTAGAACAGCTCAGTTGGGAATAAGGGAAGGAAAAGAACATTGCTCCTGAGGACACTTCCTGCTCTATTTATAGCTCTGATTTGTGCAGCGCTTAACGCCTGGCCCACAGGGCTCACAGGTAAGTAGGAAACACACAGACGGGTATTCCAAGGGTTGTATTTCATCTGTATGTTCAGAGCAGTCACAGGAGAGCTGTGGGAAACTACAGCTGTCCAGCCCAGGAACCACCCCTGAGTCATGCTGGGTCTGTCCTAAGTTCCAGTGACGGCTCTGTTCGAGTTAAAATTTTGTGGGATCCAGGTGCTCAGCACGAGCAGCTTTGCTGTCTGTTTTCACTGCCAAACATCCTTTGGCCATCACAAAGGATGGTCAAACAGCTTCTCTAAAAGGGGAAGGGCGAGAGGACAAACCGCTCCCTTTCAAATCTCCAGTATCCAGGAAGAGTTTCCTCATTTTTCAGTTCTTAAGGTAAATAAACAAAAAAAAAATCCTACCCCAAAACTAAACAAAATCTCTAAGTTCTTGAGGCAAAACTAAAAAAAACCCCAACCCACCAACCTTCTGCCTGTGGACCCTCCTATTTTTCTCTTTTTCTAAAATAGATCCTTCTTTTTTTAAAACTTTCTTTAAATAATGTAAAAGAGGGAGGCATCCCAACTGCTTGGGTGAGTGTGGCTCTCTACAACGTGTTTCTGCCTGCTGAGCCTTATCGTGCTGGCACGCGGCTCCTTTGTGCGGCTGCAGCATCCCCTCTGCGCAGAGCTGGCAGAGCACCCACTATGCTCACAGATATGTAATTTAAGGCAAGAAGTGCCCACGTGCGGCTGTGTTCCCCACCAGCAGTTCCTCAGTCCTGCCTACAAACAGCTTGAATTAGAGAATGACTTTCATGGTTTAGCAACTTTCCTCATGGGGACATCATCTTCCCAGTGCTCTCAGGTGGAGGGACTCCGAGGGGTTTTGCCACAGCAGGTGCCTACAGGTGTCTTCTATAAAACTTTTTATTTATGCATAAATCCACAAGTTAAAGGGAATCTAATCTTTTCAGTGAAGGGAACATGAAGACCCTCTTCACTCTAAAAATGCCTCAACACTCACTATGACCTGTCTGTCACTACAGACATGTTTGGCCACTGAGATGATGACTTTATGAATAACAAATGCCACTTGGTCTAGGTGATCCTGCTGTGGCAGGGGGATTGGACTAGATGATCTTTCTAGGTCCCTTCCAATCCCTAATGAGTCTATGATTCTATGACAAATCCTGAAGAACAAATCCCTGCCCCAGATCTTTCCTTCCAATCCAACCTAGGTCCAGGCTGGAAGTTGTTACCTCTTGCTGCTTTTTATGGGTCTGTGTAGAGGACAAGGCAAACAACCTCTAGCAGGCAGACAGGCTGCAACACCCTGAGAAAAACACCAGGAAGCAGTTTCAGCAAGAGGACTCATTCTGTCCTGGACCCTTCCAAGTGGTCCTGCCCTATCAAGACCCAGAGATCCTTGAGTGCTGAAGCTATTGACGCCTCTCCTCCTGAGCATGAGAACTATTCAGTGCCTAGAACAAGGGTCACATATTTTCAAAGTCAGCTCAATATAGCACAGCACCAATTCCTGGGACCCACCAATTAGACTGCAGTCAAAACCAGTGCCCATTCACCCCACAGAGGACCTAATATGTTTGTCATCCCCAAACACATAGGGTCTAACCCAGATAGCCATACGATGACAAGCCAGCCAAGAAGCTAGACAGTTGGGTTAATGAGACAAAGAGCAGCCTCGTTGCATTCCCTCCTAAGCAGAGATCTGAGGAGGCAGCATGGGGGAGAGGAACCAGAAGTACAGCGGGCCCAAAGAGAAGAGCACAGCAGCCAGTCAATTAGGTAATGGAGCCCAGCCTGGTCTGCAGCCCCACTGCAGACACAGCAGCCATTCATGGCCATGACACGTAGGTCAGCAGAAGTCATCACATGCTTGCCTGCTTTTTACGGCTACGAAACATCGCGTGGCAACACATGATGAAACCCAACCCCAGATCACAAACTGCAGGGGCAAAATAAAAAATGTCTTTGAATTCCACACCCCATATATAAAAAAATAAAATCTTTTATTTTTAAATTAAACAGCTTTTTCTTTCTCCCCTCACTGAGCTCCAGTGGAATTGAATTTTAAGGATCTCTGTACCTCCTGCTCCATTTCTGAAATACTTCTGATGATCTGACAACCTTTATCTTCCAAGGAAACAGATCAAGCTTCCCCACGAAAACCATGGACACAGCTTCTCTCAAACACGAGGCAGCCGCGTTGCTCGTTTCAAGGCACGAGCTGATTAGAACTAACTCCAGAAAATAATTCCCCTTCCTATTGGGTGCTACTTCCCGTTTGGCCAGACGCATCGTGCTGTTTGGCTTTTCCCTTTCTGAAGCATCTGCTAGCAGTTACTGCCAGAAATGTGATAATGGCCGTGGCCGGCAGCTTGAGCTGGTGGATCCTGCCTTCTGAGGCTCAGACCGAGCAAACTGCTTTCACTACCGCAAGCAACACGTGCCAGCCAGCAGAGCAGAAGAGCTGGGCCTCTTGTTTGCTGCAAGAACAGGACCAAGCCCATCTACAGCACATCAGAAAGCCGCAGCATGGAAGGAATCCAAGCTACGTGTTCTCCAATAAACAATCCCGCTGCATGCTCCTACGGGGGCTTATAGCTCTTTCTTTGGGAGCTTAGTTAAGCCATCCAGCTCACCAGCAAGTTCGGGCAAAGAGGGTGCTCACAGGCCAAGCCCTGAGAGCTTACACAGCTCTGCAAGCCCCGAGCTTGTCTGGAGAGCTGCATTAAAGAGCAGAACAAAAAGAAAGAAGGAAGCTCCGCAAGCACTGTGCTGGCAGGGGATGGGGAGGGTTTGTCATGCTGGCAGAACAAGGAGCTGTTGAGTCGCGCCGTTCCCTTCAGAAGGTGAGTCTAATGTACAGACCTTCCATGAAGAATGGGATTTCTCCTCTTGCTTTTGTGCTCTCCCTTCCCTCTGGTGCCTGGTGTGTGTTTGACATTGCGAGACCAAGGAAAGAGAACGAGAAAGGCAGCGTGAAGTGTCAGGTTTAAGCAGGGATGCTTTCGCTCCTGTGTTTGTTTCTCCTAGCGATACCTTGGAGGAAAAAGCAGACAACTCCAACGCATCCCCAGAACCGTGTTTCCTCTGGTTATGAAGGCAAAAAGAATAAACACACTGAGCACCAATATGCTGGTCCCAAAGTGTGGCCACAAAACAACCTGTTAGTAGAAAGGGGAACCTGGGAACACCTCACTCCTCAGACAGTCCTGCTCTGTCTGCCTGGTGATCTCTGAAGATTGGATTAGCATTAGATGATCTTTCGAGGTCCCTTCCAACCTCTAATGATTCTATGATTAAAAGGGCCAACACAGCAAACTTTAGGATTGCAGGTACCAAAAGTTCCTCAAACATGGAATGCAATCAACTTTTCATTCACTTAGAGACCCTGAAAGTTCTAAACAAGCCTCTTATCATCTCTGAATACCTGAGATCAGAACTGCTCACGTTCAGCTGCCAAAGGCTGCAGTCCTGTTACCTACTGCTGCCCCAGAGGTCTGAGGATTCCCAAATCCTGTCAGGAATACTCTATCACAGAACCATCTTTTAGCACAAATACAAAAATGTTTCATATTGTGATGCTCCCTGTTAGGAAGATGATGACTGCTCTGACACAGAGGAAATGCTTCTCTACTGCAAACTGGTCATTTCCAGATGATGTATTTTTTTTCTTCTGGACTCATAGGATTCTCCAGAATGCTGTTGCTTCCTTTAATATCAAATAGGAAGGTCTTCCAATGAGTTCCTTCTCAGCACTTCCACCATCCTTTGTCTCCAAACAACAAATCTTCACTGGATTTTGCACAGTACAATGTGCAGGTGGATTCTGCTGCTGTCACAGAACATTAGGGATTGGAAGGGACCTCGAAAGATCACCCAGTCCAACCCCCCTGCCACAGCAGGATCACCTAGACCAAGTCCCACAGGAACACATCTAGATGGATTTTCAGCATCTCCAGAGAAGGAGACTTCATAGCCCCCCTGGGAAGCCCATTCCAGTGCTGTCAAAGCCCAGAGTTTTCTGATTCTAAATTCCTCTGCGAGACTAAAACAGCAGACAAGATACACACTGTAGATACACACTGGGTCTTGGATGGAAGAAACTGGCCACCAGGAATATTACCTGATGTTCCTGTGTAACTTGGTCTAGGTGATCCTGCTGGGGCAGGGGGATTGGACTAGATGATCTCTTGGGGACCCTTCCAATCCCTAATGATTCTGTGATTCTATGATATTAACAGATTAGAAAAATATATGGAGAGGTATGATATCACGTAATGCTCTAGGAAGTGAGGAGAGCTGCTCTGGAAGAACCAGGTGGGTAGCAATCATCAAACACACTATGAGGAGAGCTGTCACCACCAGCCAGAAGATGTGAATGAGCTCAGACACAACCCAGAGTGAATAAATATCGAATATTTAGCAGAATATTCCATAGTTGGACAACTTGCAAGTTCAACCTTTACAGCAATGGAGGGAGAGCTGTTCACGTATCCTAACGAGGAAATTGTTTGATCCTTGAAGAAAATACATTGGACTTTCCAAGTGTGAAGGGATTGTGTAAGAAAAGAGGGAGTGACACACTGAACCTACTCTGGAACATCTGTTGTTCAAGTGAGTCACAAATGATTTAGAAGACAAGGTCAGCAACGAGGTGACAAAGCCTGGTGTTGATACAAAGTGCTCTGTGGACATCAAGCTGACTGAGAGCAGCTGCAGAAGGGTATCGGGGTACTGAGAGATGGGGTGAAAACATGGCAGATGGAAACCTTGGTGAGAACTCCAAAACAACATGTATGGGAAATATCCATGTGTCGCTGCATGTAACTGCCCTGTCCAGGTCTGCCTCTGCTTCCAAACACCTGACATCTTAAAAGGAATGTGGGAGATCTGGAGCGGTGGGGAGCAGAACAGGGGAGATGGTCACAAGGGTGAAATTGGTTCATTACATGGAAAGACTAAATGTGGAAAGAGACACCTAAAACACTACAATGCAATAGAAACTCCTAAAACCACAAACATCACAAAGCAAATGAATGCAGGTCCTTTCTCTTCATCATGTTGAACGTAGACGCGTGCATGTTGTTTTCCATAACCTACAAAGCAGCGCTGAAGGGAAGAGGCAGCAGGTCTAGGACAAAGGAAGGCAAAGTGCTTGTTCTCAGAGAATGGTTTTATCTGTTGGATGGTTGGGATGTCAAAGGACATCGGAAGGAACAGCTCCTTGGGACATCTCAAACACTAAGAAGTACAACACCCAGCTCAGACCTGTGCTTGCCCCGCTGTCCCCCATCGCTCCCTGGGCTCCTGCTACCGCCCACAGCCAGAAATGCTTTGCTATCTGGCACAGACAGGAAAGTCTGGGCTGCATTAACTTGCCCCTGAGGAGCCCCGAATAATTCCAAGGCAGTAAAACTGAAGAGCTAATATTTTAAACACTCTTTTTAGGAGACGAACTCAGGCTTTCCCATCACAACGACAACTGTTTGCTGCATCCACCACTTCTGAAAATTTGTAGCTTAATCCCTCCCCAGCACTCTCGGTTCTTTGAATGCAAAACAAGTTGCACACAAGCGAGCCAGCAGTGGCCACGCTTGGCTGGCCAGTTGTTTAATTAGAAACTGAAGCAAAAGGCATCCCGCCGCAGGGCGACGGGCGGCTCGGACTGCGACGCTGCCACAGCCCCGCTCCGGCTCACTGTAGCCACAGGCAAATCTGATCCTGGGCATCCTGACCCTGACTAATTGCACTCTGCTTCCTGTGATGCTGAGAAGCTCCTTCCACTCATGGCTGGGCTATTAAGCTTCTCTGCGCTGGCTGATAATTAAGCAGCAGAATGCTCAACTTTTTTGTGTGTGTGGCTGTTGGTTTGGGGGGGGTTACATCCTTCTTCCCTCCTCCTCCTCCTCACAGTTCTGATGCACAAGGGGCAGCTGGAGGCTTTGTCACGTTGTCACAGTGCTGAGAGGTGGAGATATCACAGCACCTTTCAGGAGATGAAGGAGGTGATAAACGCACTAAGTAGAGAAACAAAGCATCGGGGCACTAATGGCTTAGGCTGGAGGACTTGCTTTTCAGCTGTCTTCTGGGTTTTCTTCTCCTCTATTGAAGAGGATTGGTGTGGGACAACCACATCAATATTTTGATAACCTAATGACAAAAGCAACTGAAATCAGTCATCAAAAATGTCACTGGTCATAAAGGCTTCACTGGCCATTGCATTACTTTATTAGGTAGAACTAAATAAGGTGGTTTTAAATGAATTATAACCAGCTTGCAAAATAACAAACATGTTGTGTACAGGAAAATCAGCTCCATCTGATGCACAGCAGCCACCATATGTCAAAAAATTCCCATTATTTGTCCTGTCCCTTTGAAAATCATTTTACTGGAATGCATCAGTTAAACTAAAACACATGACCCTCCTTCTCATGACATGAAAGGGACCACTGAAGAGAAGTCTCGCTCATTCCTTTTCCCCTCTTCTACTCATGTGAACTTTCTAAGGGGTGAGGGAAAGCAGCTTCAAGGATTTTTATCAGTCTGTGCACTGACAAGTGCATCACATGCGTCCTGAGCCATTAGCCATGGCCACAGCTGAAAGGGTTTGGTCAACATTTAGGAATTTGCCTAATGAAAGGCTCCCTATTAGGGCTCCACTAGCTTTGGGAGTTGATTGAGCCTTTATGCTCAGCTTCCTGCACTGCTCTCAGTGATGCTGTGCAGTGCCCTCATGTGACACAGCCTAGACAACAGGCTGGCATTGTAACACCAAACCACCCCAAACCCATCCCAGCACCAGGTGATGCTTCTGCTGGGAGATGCAGCTACACAACACAAGGCTCTTTACAAATCTCTGTGTGAAATTACAGATTCAGAAGAAAGCATCTCCAAAAAGCATCTGTTTATATGCAGGAGAGCAAAAGAAGCAACACTGCCCTCATCCACCCAACCACACATCCATATGACACTGGATTCAACACTGACAGAAAAATCAGTAAAAAAAAAAAAACAAAACAGTAAAAATCAGAGTTTCTTCCCTCAGAGCACTGAAACCCAGAACACAAATTGGTCCTCAAACTACTGGCTTCTAACATTCACTTTTTTAATGACTTGACCTGTCTGCTGTCTGAAGACCAGAGAGACATGGGCTCTGTACTGGGTGGCCACTGCTGCCCTGTGACTACACTCCCAGTTCATGTAAATGCCTGACGATGGGGAACACACAGCAGGATGGAACTGAGGGAAGCAGCCCTTAGCATGGGAAGGACATTCTGCAGCGCTCTGAGGTGTCACAGGGGAGCCCAGCGGGTGGCTGAGCACTGTCCTGCATCTCAAACATCTCTGGGCTGAGCAAGAGGTCATCTCTCAAGATTGCAGAGAAACAGGTTTCCTTTAGATGACCTAATCATGGCTTGGGTGACTGTGAGCCCCTCAAACCAGTGTCAGGTGGGTGGGACTGGAATCATTAACCAAAAAGGTGAATCGTGTTGCTCTGGGATCAGCAGGCAGAGTGCCCAAAAATGAGGATGGGACTGGGCTCTGAGTCCAGAGGATGGGTAAAGCACAGGGAACAAAACAACATGTAGGAGTTATTCCCCTTCCAAAGCTTGGGGAGACAGTTGTGTCACATGGGCTTGGCACGGGGTCCCTCTGCTCTGATGAGCATCTTATGAAATTACATTTATAAAATTAAAGTTAATTTTAGAACAAGACTACAGACAGACAGCACACATTCCAGCTCGTTTCTCTCCAGGCTCCAAGGACTGAGGGGTTGGGGGGGGTGTTTTCTTTGTTTCCCAAACTGATTACCTGCTTAACTCCTCAAATAATTACCCCTGTCGACTTTGATCTGAGGTTCTAGTGGAATAACACCTCCTTCCAGGAGGGCGGGCTGCCAGCTTCCTTCAAATGAAAGGCCTGGGCTTATGAAGTCATCTCTTGATGATCTCACCAATTATCTTCTTGTCTCTGATCTTCCCTTTTGGGGAGGGTTATTGGGAAAGCTGAGTAAGGGAACCGTAGTCTCGGGATGAAATTACCCTCCTCTGCTGTAGCCTGCATTTAACACTGGATACAGCACCAAGACTTTATCACTCCCTGTGGGGAAGAGTTCAACACGATGACACACAGGCAGGTGACAGCTTTTATACCAACAACCAGGAGAGTTTCTTTCCACTTGTGAGTTTTGTGTGGAGGAGCCATCACCTAGAATCATTGAGGCTGGAAAAGACCTCTAAAATCATCAAGTCCAGCCTATGACCTAACATTGCCACAATCTTGTTCTGCACCTCTCATCCAAATGATGCTGATTAACCAGCCATCAGTGACCCCCTCAACATCACCAGGAGGGTTTCTCCACGGTAAGTTCCATCCAGCATCTGCAAGACTGGTGACAAAGGAACTGAGGGTGTGTGTCACGTCCATTGTGCTGTGCCTGCATTACCAGTCTCTGGCTGATGGTGGAAATCAGAAGCTGCTTCTCAAAAACCCACTGTCCACGAGTTCTGCCTTGGACAGATGTAAGCAAACACTCAGCCAACGTTCAAGTAAGTGGCTAACAATAGTCCAAGTTGGAAAACTGGCTGGAATTGGACACCGGAGGGAGACACTGCTGCACACACTGGTCCAGAGACACTGTATTGAGTGGATGGCCCCAAGAATGAAGCACTGAAACCCCACTTCTCTGTCTCCAGGATAGGAAAAGATGAGACTAAAATCCTGGGCCAGTGAAAGGATCATAACTCCCTGCACTTTGCTCCTGGGGGAGGAGGAGCCCACAATCCCAGGATAAAGCCTGGAGAAATGCAGCACCAGTGGTGTGGAACTGCTTTTCGAATCAAGCCCCGAGAACCCATCATCATTTGCATTCATGTAAACACCTACATTTTTTTTTGTTAACTGAACTGATTTAACTGCTAATTAAAACTAGTCAGTAAGCACAATGCTAAATTAATTAAATCATTTAGTCAGTAGATGCAAATGAGGCAAAGTTATGGCTTGGACACAACCAAAATAAGTACAAGCGCAAGTCATCATCTGGCAAAACGCTTCTTGAGGTAAATACTTTCCCCAGAGATGATGTAAAGCAATAAAATTTAAAGCAAAAAATCATCCTGCTGACTACACACGATCTCTTATTGATAAAGCACAGCCTTTTCTCTTTGAAAGAGGGGCCAGTCAGGCTTGATGGATTTTAAAATGCTCTCCCATACAAGAAACCTTCCACAAAAGTCTGGAACACAACCTCCCGCCTCACCAAGAGTCTCCTGGGACAGGGACACAAACACAGTCACCCAGGTTGTATAAACTGGGAACTGAAGTAGGTTAAACAAACACTAGAGCCAAATAAACAACCAAGTGGTCCAGCAGCAGCTCGCACATGGAAGCCTGGACCCAAGGACAAGTCCAGGCCCTGAGAGTCACCTCAGTGCCTGGGAGCACTCAGGACAGCCCCTTAGGCGAGTTCAGGTACCAAATGGATTTCACACCATGGCAGAAGTCAGAGCTAAGTGAGGTGTTTGCAGTTAGACAGCAGGAAACCAGCACAAAGGGGAGCCCCCAGCCAGCCCACATCTGACCACAGGCAGGTTTACAGCTAAGAACCCCTGGCTGAAGGGTTCCCACAGCCTCCCTCATCAGCAGCATCCCTGTGAGGGCTCTGAATTCTTTGTGCCCTTAGCACTTTTCTCAGCCACTTTTCCCCGTGTTTCTGCCTTGAGCTGCTCTGTTCAAGCAGAGAAAACATGGTGAGGGGAGAGTGGTGGTGGGAAAGAACAAACAAGTTCACCCTCCCTTTCCCTCAGACAATCCTGAAGTGGGGCATAGGGCTCATAGAATCATTAGGGAGTGAAAGGGACCTTGAAAGATCATCTAGTCCTATCCCCCTGCCCCAGCAGGATCACCTAGACCAAGTCACACACCCAGTTCAGCGTTCCCTCGTGACTCCTGTTAGCAGTGCCAATACCCCATTCCTCGAGCGATGCTTGTCGTACTCCACCCCTCCTACTCCAACACGGAGCACTGCGAGCTGTTGGAGGCAACACACTGGAGAGCAGCTGCCACCGCTGCTGGAACAGGGTTCTCCTACACAGGACACACGCGACAGCTGCAAGCACCAGGGCAGACCCAGTGCAGTCACACTGCAAAGGCACCAGAGCTACCTGCTCACTGTAAAGTGGAGAGTCATTGTCCTTTGCTCTCCCTAAGTACCTTTGCTGATATATTTCACACAGCTACAAACACATTGTGTCTAGGCTCCATCTTTAACTGCCTGAATTTAGCTCTCAGAGACTGGTAAACACAACTTCAAGCAGAAAAAACAAAGGAGTGTTTTTCAGAGACCCCCAACAAACAGCATTTAGGCAGAACCAAACCCATTGAACTCTCGTGGACACTGATGGACAGAGCAGCTTAATGAAACCAAAGCAGAGGCCAAGGACTACGTACCTCAGTGAGGGCTGCGGAAGGTAGCTCCAGCTTCCAAATCCTCACTGCAGGGAACCCCTCACCACGAACTAACCCTTTGGGGTGAGGGTTGGGTGGGTTTTAATGAGCAGGTCTTTGAGCTACACAGGTGAGAGGGGTTGGGGGCAGGGGGAGGAGGGGGTGGTGTTGAGGCACAGCTGCAGTATCTTACACTGCTCTGCACCCTTACTTGGAGAGCAAGTGCTGAAGAGTCAGCGTGGATAGCACAAAGTGTCTTTGCTTGGACCATGTCTTCTTGGTCCTGCTGCCAGCACAGGAGCTGCCTGCTCCACCCATCCTCCTGTTCCCTGGAAACCCAGACTGCTGCTGCCACCGGTGTGGGCAGTCAGGGCACGTGGGATTTCCAGGACACCAACACCACCATCCCAGTAGCAACTGTCATTTTCTCCACTCTTCCCAATTCATCAAACTTCCCACAGGCTGGTTCCATCCCTGCTGCCTCTTGCTCCTCGTGGCTTCCAGCTGAGCTGGGTCCGGGAAGCTGAGCACATGGAGTGGAGCTGAGGTGGCCAGTCAGGGCTGCCCCATCACCCTGCAGATACAGGCACTGCATCTGTCACCCTGCTGTCAGCACAGGGCAGGGCTGTGCCAGCTGCCTGCACAGCCACCTCTCTGCCAGCCTGCAGAATCCACTGTTTAGGCCAGAGAACTCTGGAGCAGGGACTGTCCTCTGTCGAGTGCCAGCGTGATGCCCTGTTGGACACAGCCGGGCCCTCGGTCAGCTCCTCGAGGCGCTGCTGAAACCCAAATAATTATTCATAATGAAATAAACACAATGGCTCACATCGACCACCTAATGGTTGTGTTGGAGGGATCCTGGGGGTGTTTCTAGAATGTGTTCTTAGTGTATTAAAAATGTAGGGGCTGGGTGTAATTTCATTCCCTTTTACAGTGTTTTAGATGACCAAGAGGCTATTTTCTCCTTGTTTCATCCACTTATAATCCTACAAGTATTGCAGAGGGAACAAAGAGAGACCAGAAACCATACATATGATTATAGGAATCTACATTTTATTACCCACAGTCTCATATCCCTCCCTCCCTCCCTCTCTCAGAGCAAGGTGACTCGGTTGCAAAACCAAGCTCTCAAAAACTGTGAGGCTCAGGCTGTCTCTGCAGCAGTCACTCGGCTGTAGTGTCTGTGTGTTACAACAGCATGTGAGCAATTAAAGACAATTAATTGTCAAGTGTTCCACCTTCTCCAGTGCAGACAGGGTGCATTTAATGAGAGACTGCGCAACACTTGGTGTGTGGTCCCCAGCCCCTGCAGCTGGAACCCCATCTAGACCTTCAAGTAATCCTTTCACAAGCTTTTCTGTGCCTTCATTGTTGTCGTACCCCAGTGCTTTTCAGGTATCAGTGAGGTTTTGGGGTGTTTTTCCTCCTGAGAGACACTGATCCTCTCTCTGGTTTACAGGTAAGGAAGAGGGACACAGACTGGGGTCTGAAATGCACCCTGGGTCTGGCTGCCCAACCCAAGATGCCACTGGGTTGGAGAGATCTCTGCAAGTGCAGGATGCTACCACTGACACCTCCAAGCATGATGTGCTTCTTCTGACCTCTCACCTCTTGAGCAGACAAAAGCAGCAAGATGCCACAATCAGAAACCACCCCTGGGAGCAACCTGCCTGACAACAGGATGGTTAGGGCAGAGGAGGAGCCCTGCTGGCCCAGGAAACGGTTAAGCACCTTCCCCATGAAAACCATCCCCTCCACGTGCAACAACCCCCAGTCCTTACAAACCCATCAGACAAGCAACTGAGCAAGGGTCCCTCAGACAGAGGTCTCCTTCATTGCACAATCTCAAATCAAGCCCATCCTGGGCACTGAACAGTCTAAGTCAGGTAATTACGGCGTGAGGTTCCAGACCAAACACCAAACTCAGAGGCTTCACCTTCACTGCAGCACAGAACCAGCTCGGGGGAAGGTACTGACAGATTTACTTGCTCCATCAGAAAACCAGCATGCTCACTACAACCAGTGCAGGGCAGAGGCAGACAGAGAGACGGCTCTGAAAGAGGAAGACATGGAACTTCCCTACTTGAAGTTTTCTTGACGTCCACGTTCTGGGAGAAGAGAATGGAAGAGCTGAATGGGAGAGCTGAATGGGAGAGAGCAGCACATCACTGTTCTCTCCAGTGCACCCAGCAGTACAACATTCACACCAAATCCAGGGAGCACGTTGTTGGCAGAGGAGCCACAGCACTTGGTGCTGCAGCAGAGAAGCCACAGCACCTGGCTGCTCTTGTACATAGCTGTGTTTGCTGTTCCTCAGAGCAGCTCATCCAAGAACTGCGACAGGGTCCCTTGTGCTCACGGAGGTACCTGGAGCTGTGGTTAAGCAGGAAGGATCCTCAGGAAGGTGGTAAACACACCTGGGCTCTGCCAGCGCTGCCACCAGCTCCATGACAGACCCCCCAACCCTTCCCTACCAGTGAGAAAAACTACATCAGCGACTTTTAATTACCTGCAGACGGGGTAGGGTGGCTGCTGTCTGCTGCAGTAGATCATCCCCTCCCGTTTTCCCCCCCTTTGCAACAGAGAACACTGACTCTGCCTGTGACAGTGACAGGACCAGGATTTCCTAAGCTTGCTCTGGGGGTCCAGCCCTGAGAGTGACACGACGTTGTGGCCGTGCTTGGAATCGAGTTATTCCGGCTGGAAAACCTTCGCTGCGGCTCAGATGCTCTGCGCGCGCTGGCTCCACGGGGAGCGCCGGGCCGACGTCAGATCAGACCTGTCAGCAGCAGCAGGAGCAGCTTCCTTTTTCCTGCATCACTTTGCTCCGTCTGATACCATCAGGCTTCATGGAAAGACCCAACCTCCCACTCAGGTCAGTGAGAGGGATGCAAACAAATGCACGAGGAATGATGTTCAGGGGAAAATATGTGAGCCTGCACAGGGTTTTTATTCTTTAAATCATCAGCCTGGCACTTGATGGGGATAAGGACACCACGGAATTGAATTTCATGCCTGATTCAACATGTTTTTATGTCTTTCCATATCTTCACTCGACTTGACCAGCCAAGCAGAGGATGGTTTTGTTTTGGTTCATGGCTTGTCTGGGTAGAAGAGCTGACAGGGTTTTCCTTTGCTACCAGCCTGTTTTTACAGAATCACCGGACACTAGGGATTGGAAGGGTCCTCAAAAGATCATCCAGTCCAATCCCCCTGCCACAGCAGGATCACCTAGATCAAGTCACACAGGAACACGTGCAGGTGGGTTTTAAACACCTCCAGAGAAGAAGACTCCACAACCCCACTGGGCAGCCCCTTCCAGTGCTCTGTCACCCTCACCATGAAGAAGTTTCTTCTCATATTGATGTCAAACCTTCTATGTTCCAGCTTTACACCCATTTCATAAGGCTCCTCTCTGTGCTTTGGCTGGTGTCTTGGCCCCTAGGTTCAGAAGTTCCTAGAAGAGAAGTGACTGATGGACACAGAGGGTAGAAGCTTCTCCAGGAACAAAGCCACCCACAGAACCTGCCAGGACTGTTAATGGAAAGTTTTATGACTAAAAACCCACAGATACCTGAAACTGGAGGAAATGTCTGTCAGACGGCGCAGAACCTGCACGTGCACTTGCTGAAGTGCCTACACCAAGAGCAGATGATCTTGTGCACCAGTGAGGGCACTCCATGATGCTATTTAAAAAACCCAACCCTTTTAGTTTCCATCACACTAGAAGTTTGCCATCTGTTCTATGGCAGGTTTTTTTTTTCCTGTTCATTGTAATTAACTTTTCATTGAATTAATTACTCCAGGTGAGCTGGAAGTGGCTGTTCTACCTCACCTAGTGTGGTCGAACCCAGTCCCATGTTCTCCATCCAGATGCAAAGGGATGCAAAGGCCTGTCCCCCCAAACCTGCCAGCAACAGGAACCAGCAACCTGGCAGCACCTGCTACTACACTGTTGGGAGAAGACCTTGTAAGGAAAAAGACATCCACTCCCTACTTAGTCACTGAAACCTGTGTGTTCTGCTGAACAAAGTGGGTGAGAAAAATGCTTGAGACATACAGAGCTGATTTACACACAGCTCTGACAGTCACCCACCTTCTTGCAGCCTGGATGTGTTCCTGTGCAACTTGGTCTAGGTGATCCTGCTGTGGCAGGAGGATTAGACTGGATGATCTTTTGAGGTCCCTTCTGATCCCTCATGTTTCTGTGATTCCTCTGGTGCAGCAGCACAGGGCTGTGGTCGAGCTCTGAGAGAGCCCACAGGATGTCTCCTCTTAGCTGGAGCCCCTTCTAAGGGGATCTGTCCTGAAGCCACAAGGTCCTTAGACATGACAATCTCCAGTGACATCCTGCAAACAGCAATTCCATAAAAAACTCTTTTCTGGTTGGAAAGCAACCCTGCAAAGAATGCAGTCAGGAGAAACTCAACCCAAATATTCCACACTTGATCACCACCTACACTCATGGACAACTTTGATCCTGTTCCCAGCATGGTCTGGAGCTCAGGTTTTGCTAGTGATTGTGTCGGTCACTCTCTCCTCAATTTGACATCGAAATAGCAGCTGTCCTGATCTTGTCTTTGGGAAAAGAACTGTGCATTGATCCCACTGCATTGCAGAACATCAGTAGACTCACACACGGGAATGAGCTGTTTGGTTTATTGCTGCTGTTTGTCCTCCAGCAGAACTGGAGAGACTCACAGGCCAAGGAAATGTGTTTTTTCATCTAAGGAACTACACTTACTCCCATTTTCTGCATTTATTCCCTAAGTGTGTTGCTAAAGTTCTTCTTATCTTGGTGCCAGCTGGGACTGCTTAAAAATGTTGAGGGCATTTGGCATCTGCCATCAAAGTCTAATCATGTCATGACTACAGAGTTGGGTGCTGAAACCATCAAGAAAGAGAAATTACTAAGTCCAAACCTTTCATGGAGAATAGAAGGAAGAGACCTCAGAGCTGGTGGAGAACTGCGGGCAGCTCAGTCATGCAATAACACACTTGCAGTAGACTGTTGTGACACTCAAGGCTGTATCTTTACACCACACTAGACTGAAGGTGAGCGAGCATCTGCTCGGGGGAGGATGGGATCCATAGGACCACAAACGTGGCTGAAGACAGCTGCAGGGAACAGTGATGACTTGAGTGCTTTGGGACCTAGCTCCACATCCAGCCCAGCATCATCACACAAGGAACCAGTAACCGTGTTGAAAACATCTGTCATCTCCTGCCTATAAACCACAGCAGCAGACTGGTGTCCTCTCAGGCAGACCTTGTGATCCTCACCACAGAGATGCCATCTCTTGGGTGGGGAAAGCAGGCAGCCCTGGATAAATCATAGAATCATAGGATCATGAGGGATTGGAAGGGACCTCAAAAGATCATCTAGTCCAACCCCCCAGCCACAGCAGGATCACCTACCTACCTTTCATGTGTTAGTTCCTATACAGGATAAGCTGGGCTGTCTGACAAGGTTCACAGGGCTCAGATCCATCACTGTGATACCTTTTATAAGTCTCACATGTTCTGAGCTGAAAGAGAAGATGTCTCCCTTTGAAGAGGAAAAGGCAGAAGTTTGTGCTGATGTTAGCTGCTACCTCTGGCTAAAAAGCAGAGAGGAGTGAGGACCAGGGCAGCGACGGGTGCAGCTGCACTTCTGACTGAGCATTATCTGTGTTCAGTTATTAAATGTAGAGACAGTGGGTGCAGTTTACAGCTCTCTTCTCTCACACAGAGGGCCCTCAATGAAACACATGTGCATGTTATTTATGAGTTTAAAAGTGGCACTAGAAAACCTCCAAATGTTTAAAAACCACCTGGACGTGTTCCTGTGCGACTAGGTGATCCTACTGTGGTGGGGGGATTGGACTGGATGATCTTTCGAGGTCCCTTCCAATCCCTAATGATTCTATGATTCTATGAAATGTACCTTTTAATAATTAAAATTTTTAAAAAATTAAAAATTTTAAAAAAATTAAAACTTTACAGTTAAAAACATTGTCTTTAAAATGTTTTTTTAAGACCCCAAAATGCATCAACAGTGCTGTAAGTGAACAGAATTATTTACTCTAAGTGCACATGAACATTGTTGTTGGAGTGGCAGAACACACCAACCCCTGCAAACCCACTGGAGGTGGTTCCAATAGTGAAGTTCAGGGGGTGGGTGCAGCGTAACCCAGAAGGTTGCTAAGGAACTGGCAGCTTCACAAGTCTCTGCAGATCTGACATGTAAAATGCACCCCGGGTCCCTGGATTAGGCAAACTGAGAAAGCCACGTGAAACAAGATGTTCACATCAAGTTCTCCCGATTTTCCTTAATCAAGAACCCCCTGAGAACGATAACGATGAATAATTCAACCCCTCGCCAGCGCTTGGTGCAATTAATAGCAGTACTTTAAAGCTGCTGGCTTTGTATAGCTTTTAATGCATAATTAAAGGCTGTTGATATTTAAGTTCTCTGCCAGGGAGCAGCCAGGTTGGGGTGAGCTGGCAGCAGCTGCTCCAGGCTGAACTCCAAGGCAACAACCCGGCGTTGCCCCGTCTCAGCGTGCCCGGTGCAGCCCCCACTCCACATCTCTCTCAAAGTGCTGGAGTCCTGCCCCTCAGCTGAGCGAGCGGCTGCTTCCTGCTCCCCTCTCCCCACCACACACCGCAGCTCGCCCCGTTCCCTTACAGGTGCCACTCGCTGAAGGCACAGCTGAACTGGGGTCTTCTGCTTCGTGCCTTCAAGCCGTTTCAGCTGTACGTGCAAAACAAACAGCCCGACAAACCAGGCAGCCAGCAGCACACGAGATTTGCTTCTCCTCCAATTAAATAGATCCTGGGGGTTGAAGTCAGGAGCCCAGAGAAATTCCCTCTTTGAAAAGCACATCCCACATTCCTGTGGTGGCCTCCATGGTCACTCCAGGTTCTTTTTGAATTCCTCCAGCAAATTCCTTCATTTCTCCTGAAGGAAACACCCAGCAAGGTCTGTGATTAGAGACTTCACTCTTCATGGTGTTATTAGTTAAAAAATGTAGTTATTTAATTCCAAACACCTCTGGTCATTGGGAAAGTTTTTCAAATCAGGAATCAAAAGCATTGTCTGAGGAATTTGTGTTTCTGCTTCGGTCAGAACTTGAACTGCTGAACCCCAGAGGCTACAGAGCTTTTCCTTCACATTTTCTACAACCTAACTGGCTTTTCCGTACACGGACCCTCAAGTTCACTGGGAAATAACAGGTTTCACAGAATCACAGAATAATCATGGATGGAAAGGACCTCCTAGATCACCAAGTCCAACCAGACCCTACAACAACAAAAAACCCAAATACCTGATTGAGCGAGAAGCACAAACTAACCCCCTCCATGGCAGCCACTACAGCAGGTCCTGAAGCACCATGTCTACATGTTTCTTAAACACCTCCAGGGATGGTGACTCAACTACCTCCCTGGGAAGGACATTCCAGTGCCCAACCACTCTTTCTGTAAAGAATTTCTTCCTAATATCCAATCCAAACCTCCCCTGCCCTAACTTCAGACCAGTTCCTCTGGTTTTGTGACTCGTTACTAAGGAGAAGAGGCCAACAGCCACCTCTCTACAACCTCTTCCAGGTAGTTGTAGAGGGCAATGAGGTCCCCACCTCAGCCTCCTCTTCTCCAAACTTGGTCTAGGTGATCCTGCTGTGGCAAGGGGATTGGACTAGATGATCTTTCACGGTCACTTCCAATCCCTAATGCTTCTATGATTCTGTGAGTCTATGAAACTAAGCTGCCCTGCTCCCTCAGCCTCTCCTCATACCACTTGTTCTCTAAAGCCCTCATGAACTTGGTAGCTCTTCTCTGGACACGTTCCAGCATCTCAATGTCTTCCCAATACTGAGGGGCCCAGAAGTGAACCCAGTACTCGAGGTGAGGCCTCACAAGGACCAAGTACAAGGGCACGATATCTTCCCATCTCCTGTTGACCTCCTGTTTGGTTTCAGTTACTGTGGCCATACTTGGACCTGGGCTCGGAAGGAGAAGCCCACACTCAACTTCTTGAACTCACAGTGATGTATTTTGGAAGTTCATTAAAGGGTCCAAATACCTGTGAAACCAGCTGGGAGCTCTGAGCATTAAAAAATCAAGGTCAGTACTTTCAAACACAACAAAGTCACGTGGAAGCCAAAGTCTGGGCTATGAAATGGCTAGGAACCAGAAATTTTAAAACACACAAGTGTTTAGGCACCGAGACACCTTTATGACTCTGAGCCTTTGGAAGGGGCAAGGTGATGCAGCTGAGTAACATCTGAAGTAGGTTTTGGTTCTGGAGGTCACTTGGCCTCCTCAGAATATTTTTCATCCGGATGCTAAATCCATGATGAAGGAGACAGATGCCCGTAGGGCTATTGGCTTGTTTCCCCAGGCTAGAAAGGACTAACATCATGCCAAAGTCTTCTTCAGGCTCTTCCCTCAGGCTCACTTCATTAATTCAGGAGAAAAAGGAGAAAAGAGGAAGAAGCCATCTCTTGGGCTGCAGGGGCCATCTTCCTGTGCTGCAGCTTCCCTGCTCTGAACCAACATCTCTTCCACAGTCCCTTATCCTAATGAGCTTTCTCAGCTCTCAGTTAGCAGTGCCCAGCCCAGGGCAGCCAGGGAACAGGCACAAGTTCTGCCTCATGATGTGGCTGCCCCTCCTGCCGCTGTGCCTGGCCTCAAACTTCAGAACTCTCTGGGACACTGGCCCAGGCAACACTGGGCTAAGCACCTTATACAGTTAAGTGCTTCACGAGGCTGCTGCTGCCTCTGTGCAGCCTTCTGCTAACACTCCCTAAACAGACCAACCAGCAGGTCTGCTCAAACCATGGCCCCAGACTCACAGGCTTCATTCTACAGATGGCCAAGAGCACACATCTTTTAAAGGGAAATGGTCGAGGTTGTGGAAGGGAAAGGGAGGTGTTGCCCTCCCTACCACTGCCAGTATTTCCACATACACAGGTACCAAACCCACCAGTACCAGCCTGCAAAGCACCAGGGTTCACAGCTCTCTCTGACTTCGACACGGTAAGATCTCAGTTTGTAGGTTTTTCTTCACCACCAACACGTTCATATATTAAGGTACCAAGTACTTCCCTCTCAGTACCCTATACAACCCCTTCATGGAATTCTTCATGTTGGAAAAGACCTTCAAGATCATCAGATCCAACCATTAACCCCGCTGTTCCAAGGCCAACACTAACCCAGGTCCCTAAGCTCCAGACCCACATAACTTTTAAACGCATCCAGGGAAGGTAGCCCAGCCAGCTCCTGCCTTGTTCTTTCAGTGGTACAAGAAGGAAATCATCACCTACAGTCCTGAGAATCTCTTCAGCTCAGTTTAATTTATGTTGGAAAAGCAGTGGGGCAGCGGTAACGCTCACTGTAATTTCAGGAGAAGGACTGTGCAATAAAGAATTTCATGTTAAATAAACCTCCACCTCTTTTAATGCTCTTTGTTTTAATCTGGTTTTGCTGCCAGTGGAGGTAGCAGGAGGGAGAAATTTAATGCAGCTCAAAGCAGGTCTGATTTTTCTAAAGCATAAGAGCGTAAGAGAAATACGGAGAAAATAAAAAGATGCAGACAGTAACTGTACAGAAAATAACATGAACCAGAACACACAGCCCATGCAGGCGTGAGCTTTGAGCTAGACTGATGGAAAGGTCTCACCAGGTTCTGTTCTCCCAATGGGAGCAGACAGGGGACACAAAAAGGCTAAAATGGGAGAGGGGGGAGGATTGATTTTTACAGGCGCTGCTTTAAATCCCCCCAATGTGCCTCTCCACAAGTGCAGTGAAAGCACATGGCTGCTCCATCCCCCCTGTTCCCATCATGAGTCTGGGGTTTTGTCTCTTCTGACAAGTGTTCCCATCACTTAATAATTTCTGGAGCTCTTGAGGTGAAAACGGCCCTTCTCAAACTATTCAAAGAGGCAGATTCCACCTGTCCCGGGGGTGCTGTAATCTAGGGCCAAATCCCTACAAATCCTGGGGCTCTGCAACTTGCACTTATTCCAGAAGGGCTCAGGAGCTCTTGGGACTCCAGGATGAAGTCAGTGGGAACTTTGCCAGAGACTCCCCTGGCTGAGGGCACAAGCGATAACTCAGAGCTGTGGGATGTCAGGGCTTAGAGAGGAATGAGCTGCTCAAGAACATGAAGAGGCAGCACGCTGAGCTCTGAGGTGGGACTCCAGCAGTTAGGAGAAGCCTACAGGAACAAACCCAGCTTGTGCCGTGCCCTTGCCCATCTCCATCACCCCATTCACCGGGAGTTACTGGCCTGAGCAAGGGGAGAACCTAGAGGTGATGTTGCCACACAGCCCAGTGTGTGAGCCGCAGACCCTTACCACTCAGGACTAACACCCAGCCTGCTAAACCAGAGAGCTGGTCACGTGGGGCTAGCCCTGCAGCCTGCTGTCCATCAGTCACCTGCAGCACCCAGATGTGCATCACCCACACCCCACTCGCTGCACAGCTGTGCCTGCGACAGCAAGAGGCAGGGCCATGCTTGGAGGAAGGGCACCAACACAGCCTCATGGGGATCACCAGTGGAGATGCCAAGTAATGTTTGGCTTCCAGGTCAGACCATTGTTGTGTTTGGGGTTTTTTTTCCTCAAAATTCCTAAATCTACTCATGCAAAGACAGAGCTTATAGCGTGCAGATGGCTCGTTCTGCTGATCTGCCAGTATTCACACTCGGAGCGTGGAATTATATCACACGAGCGAGGGGATTACTGCCTTTTGTCATGGCTTTCTTATTGCAGGCAAAACAAATACAGCTAGCCAGAAACTCAAAAAAACCAAACCTACAGAAGACACTGCCTTCATGTTTGAGATACTTTCAAATTTAAGAACTAAGGCAAACAGAATCTTCCCGTCAAACACTCTCTCTTACTCACAGAATCATAGAATCATTAGGGATTGGAAGGGACCTCGAAAGATCAT
Organism: Rhinopomastus cyanomelas; assembly: GCA_013400115.1. NCBI lineage: Eukaryota > Metazoa > Chordata > Aves > Bucerotiformes > Rhinopomastidae > Rhinopomastus > Rhinopomastus cyanomelas. The sequence continues at coordinate 341,109 of VXBP01007752.1, read as the reverse complement.
CCAGTCCAATCCCCTTGACACAGCAGGATCATCTATTTATTGAGGCCACCAGAAGCTGAGGGTGGAATATAGATTTTAATTAAAGGGTGCACTAACAATAACAGGAACAACGTGGGGTGTTTTCTTCTCACCACAGTGTTTACTCATGTTTTCAGTGCTTTGCAAAATCTCTTCCTTTAGTGATGCTAATAATTAATAGTAGTTGTGATTGTTAATAGGAGCCTCAAATTCATGAGTCACACAGGGAAAAATAAATGTGCATGAAAGCTGAAATACAATTCCCAATAAGGAGAAACCCAGCTTATTTACACACTACTATAATCAATTAAGAAATATCAATAGCCACAGCTTGGTAGAGGAGGAGTTGTTGTATCAGTGGACTGAAGCCATCGAGGAATTGCACCAGCCTGGCACGGCAAGGCTGACCTGTGGAGGAAAAAACCAAACAGAAAATCCATTGATGCCATTTCAGCTCTAAAAAGGCCAATATTTTGTCCTTTGGAAAGTGATTTGGGGTGAGAAAAGTTGTTCAGACATTTGTGATGAAGCAGTCATGTGGCTGAAGGGTGGGTGTCAGGAGGATGGAGCCAGGTTCTTCTCAGTGTGATCTAGTGATAGGACCAGGGGCAATGGTTGTAAACTGGAACATAGGAGGTTCCACATCAATGTGAGAAGGTGCTTCTTCACAGTGAGGGTGACAGAGCACTGGAGCAGGCTGCCCAGGGGGTTGTGGAGTCTCCTTCTCTGGAGATGTTTAAAACCCACCTGGATGTGTTCCTTGGTCTAGGTGATCCTGCTGTGTCAGGGGGATTGGACCAGATGGTCTTTCGAGGTCCCTTCCAATCCCTGATGATTCTATGATTCATCCGAAAACATATTTAATAGGGGAAGGGCGAAGTGTTTCACAGCAGTTCCAAAACTGAGATGTGGACCTTTAAGAGTTGTGGCTGCTGGTGCCTCAATCTTTACTACCAAGACATTGGAAACACCCTCACCTGGAAAACTGCTGAAATGCTGTCAAGTAAATGAGGTAGCAGAGGTTCTGCTCTAAGAGAAGAAAATGAAGTGATTTATAAGGACAAACTACCTGGAAATTGTTTTACTACATCCCAGAGAAAGAAAAAAAAAGCCACAAGAGCTGCCTGATGATTTTCAAATCCTATTAAAAAAAATAACTCAGAGTGCTGGGTCTTTTCTTCCCCTGCTTTTATCTGTGCCAGGTTAGCAGTCCCTAAAGAGGATAACAGATTCTCCAGTCATCCTTTGGGAGAGCTCAGCAAGGTGTGGCCTAATTGTGAGATGAGCTGACACGGGAAAGTGTCTGCAGGAAAAGGAACGGGGATTATGTTCACGTCTGGTAGCAGCAGCAGGACCTGCAACCTGTAGTGGCTGCAGCTCCCTGCCAGTCAGAGCTCCAGTGACAAAGTCAAGTCGAGATTCACAGAATGAGGCAAAAGTGTTGAACAATCCATGTGGAAAATCATGTCCAACAGTCCTCAACCTTAGTTTTGAGAATTCTTGGGGAGGGTAATGGGAGTCTGGGGATCTAACTGAGCCATGGAAAACACTCAGACAATGGAACAGACAGCTCTGGAGTCACAGAGCTGATCTGCAGCCCTTGCTGCTGTCCCAGTTCATGACTCTCTCTGCCCATCTCTAAGTGAGGAGCAGCATAATTTTCCAGGGTGGGAGTTGTGAACCTTAATTTGTTAACATTTCCAGAAGAATTGTGGGATCCCAGTATGAAGGGGCCAAGGGCAGTGCCCATTGTTCGGGGTTTAGCAGGTCTGTGCTGAGACAGGACTCCCGCAGAGGCCGGGAGCTCCACAACAGTTCCAGAAGCTGCTCTGCTCTTCCTAGGAAAGAGAGGCAGTGGCAAAAGGCAGAGTGTTTGCTGAGTTCATCGGGCCCCTGGAGATGGAGCCACACAAAGCTGCTCAGCAACACCCCATCAGCTTCAAACCCTTCATGGTCTGAGCAAAACAAAGCTGCTGGCAGAAGCCACATGCCAGCCCCTCACACCTGATCAGCAGGCACTGGTTCATGGCAAGTTCTCCCATCCACATGGAGCATAGAATCATCAAGGTTGGAAAAGACCTTCAAGATCATAAAGTCCAACTGCCGGCCCTATAACCCCAATCCACTAAACCATCTCTTGAAACACCACATCTGCCCATTTGCTGAACCCCTCCAGGGATGGTGCCTCCACCCCCTCCCTGGGCAGCCTGTTCTAAGGCCTCAAAGTTGCACCAAGAGTTGTTCAGAATGCAGCGAGCAGCTCCCTTGGTGAGAAGGTGAAGGGCCAAAGGTGCTTCATTAGATCACCACCTCTCAGGAATCAACCTCCCCACAATCCACCCCAAAAACAACCCTTCCTCAAGTCCCACATGTTCTAGAATGTCAATAGAGGGAAGTGAACCCCCAAAACAACAGACACAACCTACCTGTGGCAGCTCTAGTTGCTAACCACAGGCAGCTGCCGGTTCCTCTCCAACGCTCAGACCACTCGCGAACCCGCTGGCGAGTCCCCGGGGCGCGTTATCCTCAACGTGCCTCTAATTCCGCTCGGAGGCTGCTATTTATAGCGCGGCGTTTGTTCACTTATTTACCTTCGGCTAATTAAAGCCATCATTTAACAAAAATACAGCACGTGCGCGCACGTCCTTGGTGAGAGGGGAACAGCCAATCTGCCGCACTGCCGCGGCAGTCCTGCTTTGCCTGGGAAAGCGGCGCGCGAGGAGAACGCTCCAGACACCCGGCATTATTACCGCTAATTACAACTGGCAATATGTGGCAATCGTAATTATTCATTTATGCAAAACAGCTCACAGGGCGGCTCATTTTTTATTCCCTGTTAAAGGGCGGCTCGACAAAAAGAGGGAGAGGGAAAAAAAGAGAGATGAGAGCGCCGCGCATAATTGTGCCGAACGCTGCGCCGCCTTGTTTAAAAGACACGACAAAGCCAAAGTGCTGCTTCCGCGGAGACGGAGGGCAAGTTAACAACGATGCCTCGCGCGCTCCGCAGGTGGTGATCCATCCAGAAAACATATCTTCACGAAAAGGAGAGATATTGCACAACTAAGCTGAAGATCATAGCTTTCTGCCATTTCCATCTTCCTCTAAAAAATTTTTAAAATTAGAAGAGAAAGATTCCCTTCTCTGTTTTAACCTGGCACCTGCTTCCCCTGTAATGAATCATAGGATCATAGAATCAATTAGGGATTGGAAGGGACCTTGAAAGATCATCTAGTCCAACCCCATAATGAGGTGGGAAACTGCAGATAGTCAGAGGAGACAGTGACCATAATCACTCAGTAGGATTCTGTGGCAATGAGGATGATGAGGGAAGTGGAGCACCTCCCTTATGAGGAGAGGCTGAAGGAGCTGGGTCTCTTTAGCTTGGAGAAGAGGAGACTGAGGGGTGACCCCATTAATGTTTATAAATATTTGAAGGATGGGTGTCAGGAGGATGGAGCCAGGCTCTTCTCAATATCATCTAGTGATAGGACAAGAGGCAATGGGTGTCAGCTGGAACATAGGAGGTTCCACATAAATATCAGAAGGAACTTCTTCCCAGTGAGGGTGATGGAGCACTGGAACAGGCTGCCCAGGGGGGTTGTGGAGTCTCCTTCACTGAAGAAGTTTAAGACTCACCTGGATGTGTTCCAATGTGGCTTGGTGTAGGTGATCCTGCAGTGTCAGAAGAATTGGACTTTCAAGGTCACTTCCAATCCCTAATGATTCTATGATTCTATGATCATAGAATCATAAAGTCATTCAGGTTGGAAAAGACCCCTGGGATCATCGAGTCCAACCATCAATCGTACTCTACAAGTTCACTCCTAAGCCAAATCCCACAACACTACATCTAAGAGACTTTTAAACTCATCCAGGGATGATGACTCAACCACCATCCTGGGCAGCCCATTCTGGTGCCTGACCATTCCTTCTGTGAAGGATTTTTTCCTTATGTCCAATCTAAACCTAGTCTGTTGAAGCTTGACGCCCTTCCCTCTGGTTCTGTTGCTAACTAGCTGTGAGAAGACACCAGCACCAACTTCTCTACAATGTCCTTTCAGATAGTTGCAGAGAGCTAGAGGTCTCCCCTAAGCCTCCTCTTCTTAAAACTAAGAAGCCCAAACTCTCTCAATCTCTCCTCATCAGATTAATTCTCCAGGCCCTTCGCCAGCTTCGTTGCCCTCCTCTGCACTTGCTCCAGCACCTTGATGTCTCCCTTGTACTGAGGTGCCCAAAACTGGACCTAGCACTCAGGGTGATGTGACACTCTGTTTAATTCTACTACAGTCCAGGAAGTAATTGAGTGAAAGTAAGTGCACTTCACAGCACAGACATAAATAAGAATATATTATAAATCCTTAATTATGTAAACAAATAAATAAGGATAAATAAACTCACACTCCTCACACCAGAAATCACTATTTCTAGTGGAAAAATCCCTCTATGGGACCAAGCCTGTAGGACACCACAGCCCATATGGGCTGCCAGTCATCCTTTGGTGGGGCACTGAGGGTCAGGCACTGCACAGCACCACCTTCTTGATAAACAGGACTTGGAGTCACCAGAGATCAGGCCTCAAGCAAATGAATGCAGGGAAAAACTGGAAAGACACCCCAAAACCCAACTGCAGTACATGGGGATGCTTTATCCTGACATACTGCACCCTTGGTCTTGCGTCCAGTCTCAGTCTGGCTGCTGGAACAATGTTTTCCCAGCTCCCCTTATTCCCATCTCAGAGCAAAGCTGAAGGCAACAGAACTATTTTTAAGAGAAGGACCGTCCACAGGACCCCAGGCTCGTTCAACACCTCCGCATTAAAAACTTTTCCTAAGCATCTTAGAGATATAAAAATGGAGTAGAGTTTAGAAATGAAATGGGAAGCAGATTTTCCACCCCGTGTGCTGATGGTGTTGATTAGAGCTGAGGAAGCGGAGATCACCACTGGAATGCATGGGAAAGGCCAGGCGGCCAGACTGGTGTGATAAGTGCAGCAGTTATTAAAAAAACACTCGGTCACACGGCGGTGAAAAGAGGGACATTTGTCTCTTCACTTAGCAAACGATGGCAGAAAATGAGGACAGCCTGGTGATCAGGGTACGTAGAGAATTCAGAGCAGAGGCGAGAAGACAAGTGTGGAAGAACGCGAAAACACAGTCTTGCCTTTACCTTCCACTTTGCTTTGGCCATCAGAGCAGTAAATGATGAACTAGCGAGTTTTTCTGCCTTTTTCTCTGGAGGTGGGATGCAGGAGGTGCCAGCTAGCCCAGCAGTGATGTCTTACTGCCATCAGTGCATCCTGCCTTGTCCATTACCACTAAAAGAAACGTCACAAAGCCCAGACTGTTAAACGGTTCCGCACGATGCTTTGGAATCGTATGGCTTCTAAAACACAGAATTCTGGAGGATTATCTTGTGGCAGTCAGCTAGATGTACAACACATCACACATTCATCCTCTCCTACGGACCTCAGTTCCTGGCCAGGCTTCCTTGTGGCATTCAGAGGGTTGGGAGACTCACAACATGTGGCAGAATTAAGTCAAAAACCACTGAATGATGAGTAGGGCAAACTCCAGGAATAAGTCTACAAGTCAAGGTTCAGAGCTGTCTGTGTTTAGCTGGTACCTGGGGATAAACTACAGCAATTCTGTCACCCCATGAACCTTCCCAAGTAGAGAAGGGGATCAGGAGGAGAGGAGATCCAGATGCTGAAGTGAAAATGGATTTAATGAATCAGCCAAACCAACACCAGTATAAAGTACATAAAGTCATACTCAGCCCTGTGAATGTCCAATGGCCACGATAAACAGGAAGGCAGCTCCCAGAAGCAGAACAATGAGCAAAGTTGAGACCCTTCACAGATAGTGAGGGGCAAGAGGAAGAGCAGGATCTGGAGAAACCCCCACTCCCAGCAAACTTCTGCCTTTGTACTGGGTGTGATGTTGATGGGATGGCACCTTCCTGTAGTCAATTCAGACCAGCTGCCCTGGGTGACTCCGCATTGCTCATGACCTGCAGTCCACGGCTGCAGAGAAACCAGGACAAGACCTAAGTTAGAGTTCCTAAAGAGTGTAGCTTAATGCTTCAAATAACTCAGGTCAAATATTACAATTCAAATGAAAATACTTGGATGAAAAGTATTTTGTTGTAAGAAAAACTTTCCTCAAAGTTTCCTACAGGAAGGACCATGGAACTGCTGGAGACAGTCCAGTGCAGAGCTGCAAAGGTGATGAAGAGAGGGGAGCATCTCCCTGATGAGGAAAGACTGAGGGAGCTGGGTCTCTTGAGCTTGGAAAAAATGAGACTGAGGGGTGACCTCATTCATGTTCATAAATATGGGAAGGGCAGGTCTCAGGAAGATGGAGCCAGGTTCTGCTAAGTGTCAATCAATGATAGGACAAGGGACAACGTGTCAGCTGGAGCACAGGAGCTTCCATACCAACATGAGAAGGAATGTCATCCTAGTGAGTTTGACAGAGCACTGGAAGGAGCTGCCCAAGGGGATTTTGGAGTCTCCTTGACATCATTTTAATGCTACTGGTACAAGAAGAAAGTTTTTAATAGAGGAATTTTATCTTTCCTTTATAAGATAATGATGGTCCACATCCTTTCCACCAGTATTATCATGGTTGGTAACAGCTTTTAAAAACTGGTCTGTCCCACCTCACCCCAGATGCTAATTAGAGAGATTTTAGGACCATTGTCTGAATCATTTAGTTCATTTGATTCTACATTATACAAAATCAAGTTGGTTTAGGTGGGGTTTGTTCCTATGTGTCCTAATCCCGTGTCCCTCAGCATGTCTCCATCAGGCCTGTTTTTAAAGGACTCACAGAGTAGTTCTCTCTATCATGGAGATGTTCTTCAGATCTTAAACTATATTTATCCACAGTTTTCTAGGGTATTGTATTTAATATTTGCAAAATACAATCTGAATAGCAACTAATCCATCCTCTGGCTGGGAATTAACTTGTCTTATCTCAGTTTCTCATATGTGGAAAGGACTAGGAGCAGATGGGGAGCACTGGATGGAATTCAGAGGGGCTCAGTGTAATGAGTTAGGTAAAGCATGTGGGTTATGTCGATTCTGTTGTGTAGATCTGGAGCTTAGGGACATGGTTCAGGGGTGGGTTTGGGACAGTTGGGTTAATGGTTGGACTGAATGATCTTGAGGGTCTTTTCCAACCTAAACGATTCTATGATTCTGTGGTTCTAGGAAGTGATTGCAGAGTCCAGGCTCAGAGAAGATCTGTAGGACAAGTCCCTCAGTTCTGCCTATAGTGCCCATACAAGCCAGTCTGAGCTACCTGCAGCATCTTCAGGTCTGAAGTTTAGCTCATTCACACCCCTCTCCTAGTTCTTTAGCTCCTGTTGGAGGCAGAGACCTTGGCAACACCAGCGTAGAAGACCCTCCCTAACTTCTTACAGCTTCTGAGCAGCATCCCAAGAGACAAGAAACTTCAGAACTGTTAGGAGCATTCCCACAATATAATTCACGTGTTTTTCCACATAAACACATCACATAATGAAACATCATCTAATTTACCGAGCAGTTTCCAACAACATCCTGCCCTGGAAGAAAATCCTGCCAACGGGCTAGCAAGTAGCTCGATTTCATTGTGTAAATTGAAAGTGAAGCTTTAAGTTAGACTCAACTCAGGAAAACACGTTGCGCTCAACACTAGGGGTTTTCCATCAGAATTTCCTTCTGCTCAGCCTTCAAAACCTGACTTCAGAAGGGCACATGGGACATGCTCTGTGACGGGGGCACTTAGAGGGCATAGTCCTACTTCTTCTAGCTAGCTCTGCCATGCACCAGCACCTAATGTGAGAGGAGGCAAGGGCAGCGGGTGGAACTGTGTCTCACTGAGCCAAGAGCAGACCTTCCATCCACTGCCACAGGGTCACCCACTCCACCACTCACTGTCCCGTTCAATAGGAAAATGCCTTCTCCTCTAAGAGAAAGCTGTTTCCCTTTGGGCTCAGTGTTTTCGGGACGATCTAAGAAGGGGAATGTGGGTGACTACTTGGCTTGAACTGTACAGCAAGGACCAATAAACAATGACTAGCCTGGCTTAGCAGTTCTCCAAACCACTGAAATGGGTTCTGAGGAGCCCTGGGTTACCCAGGGAAGCCCCACTGTGTGATTCACCGGGGACAATTTCTTCAATTTCAAGATTGAAAAACCAAGCAAAGATTTGTCGTGTTTCGTTTGCCAAAGCCTGCACCCATGTGGTTTCCATCTCAGGCAGAGTGTAAAGAGGAAGCAAAATGTCAAGTTGTTTATTTCTGCACAATTTTCTTATCTCAAAATAACACAGAGTTTGCTAAATCCGATCTGTCTTTAATAACAGTCAGAGGAATTCCTTCGCTGGGCACTCCTGCCTCCACAGAGAGCTCGTGGTCTGGAAGCAGAGGAGTTAAATCTCTTCTGACAATTTTGTCAGAACCCAAAAATGTCATCTGGAACCGCAGCCTCATTTCCTAAGGAAATACAGAAGCTGCTTCTTCTCCAGTGCAGTCCCTGCGCCCCCTCTCCTCACCCTTCTCTCCTTTTTCTGTAAGGTTTTATATGCTCAAGTTTTTATCTGCTTGAATCAGCAAATGGCTCTTTACCTGCACAGAACAGTCTCCTCTGCCAAGCAAGTGATCAAAGGTTCCTGTCTGAACACTGAGAAACCTGGCGGCTCTACCCGACACCTTGGGACTGATTTCAGAGTGTCAGTGATTCAGCCCCATCCTGCTTCTTGAAAATGAATGTATTCTGCAGAGCTTCTGCTTCATGCCCCTTTGAACCATCCAGTTCAGACATCATAGAATCATAGATTCATTAGGGATTGGAAGGGACCTCGAAAGATCATCTAGTCCAATCCCCCTGCCACAGCAGGATCACCCAGACCAAGTCACACAGGAGGGTCTTAAACATCTCCAGTGAGGGTGACTCCACAACCATCCTGGGCAGCCCCTTCCAGTGCTATGTCACCCTCACTGTGAAGAAGTTCCTTCTCATATTGATATGGAACCTCCTATGTTCCAGCGCACACCCATTGCCCCTCATCCTATCACTAGATGACACTGAGAAGAGCCTGGCTCTATGGAACTGACTATGGCTCCTGGCTGCCTATGGAACCGTTCTCCATGCCCCTGCATCTTTAAAGCCAGGCTACATTCACACTGATATGAATCTACCTAATGAACTACTGTCTTCAAGCGTATCTCATCTCAACTGGATCCATTCCTATGTTCCTGCCCGTCCATGCTGCAAGGGTTTCCTAATGCACATAACAGAACCCACTTCCCTCATCATCGGGACTCAGAGCGTTAGCAGCAGTTTGCTCCCAGTTCCCCAGTCCGAGGTCTCTACCCATCTCCTGCACATGGACAAGGAGAGGAGCAAGTGTCTGTGCCTCCCCCTGCAATCACACTTGAACCTTAGCTTGAACCTTATCATCCTGGCTGAAGCACAAGTAGTTTGTTTGAAGAAAAGAGTTGAACACAAAGGCCGGTGCTTGCTCACACCTAGTGTCACCTAGTCCAGAGACAGGGAATCTGCAGGTCACTGGCTTCTCCAAACGTTCACAGACTCAACAAGCACATCTGAGGTGAGGTGCACTTAATTCTCCTCCTTCTGCAGGGCTAAGCAAGCAAGAGTGCCTCCCCTTGCAAACACAGGAGGCACTTTGATGGCTGAAGAGCACATGATCCAGTTGGTTCCTGCGTGTTGAGCCTGAGAAGCTTGTGGTGGTGATGAATCCAGTTTGCAAACCACCCACAGTCACGTTGCCCGTATGTGTCTGCACTATCACCCCTTGCACAGAGCTCCCTCCTCCATCATACACAGAAGCAAACAAAGCTCAAAAAGAGATGCTTTTTACCTTTATTTAGCTACTTCGTAGTTAAGCAACTAGTTTAGACTAGACATCCAGGCTCCGTCTCCCTAGACAGCGATGGCTGTGGAGACAGGAACCTGCAGGGGATGATTCATCTTCTTCAAAGATCGGGGTCTAAACTAGGACTCTGGAGCTGCCTTCTGGAGGTGCCTATCTCTTGCTGTTGACTATGGAGGGAGCCGAGATGACTAGCTGAGATTAGATGCCTAATTTTTAGGCAGATAAATTGTCTTGCCCGAGGTTACATGTGGAAACACACAGCACAAGTAGGATCTGAACCCACGCGTCCTGCACATGGCCCCTAACCAATTCTGTAGCCAGACCTAGGACCTTTATTCCATGGGGTCTGCAGGTCCACAATAGGTTATTACACAAGGGACACACGCACACATCACAAAGTCTAATCAGCTGGTGATTAGTCGCTCTGGATACAGGAAAGTTCTAGTTGAAATGTCTAAAGCAGGCAGTAAGAGCTTTCACCTCTGGTCTGCCACATTCCCAACAAGTGCCCTAACCAGAGCCATCCTCAGGGATCCTCTGAGGGTTCTGCTACTCACCAGGGTGGCAAGAGAGAGAGACACACGTGTCAACACTCAGAAACGTAGTGGTGGCGAACTGTCAGGGAAGAACTACGTGGAACAGGTCTAAGTTCTTGCTGACCAAGAAGCCTTCCCAGTTAAATGGTGCCTTTCCAGAAAAACTCAGAAATACCCAGCTACTTCAGAAGGAGCCACTTCACACATTTTTCTTACTCCACTGACATTTCTCATGGCTTTTGCCGGAAGAGGATGCAAAGGATTAGAGTGAGAAACCCAGACTGAATGGAAAGATGGACATGATGAGCTCAGACCAAACTCCTACAGTCTGCAGGACTCAGCAGAGTCCACAGGGCTCAGTACAAACACAACCAACCACCCCAACTCCAAACCCAACATTTGGTCTACGGGAAAGCAGCCAAGTACTCAGAGGCTGAAGTCCTCTGTAGAAACAACAGAATAGCTGCATTTGGCAGATGCTTGTGTCACCAAGACATTTGATACCAGCTGCATATGTTCTATATGTCCACATTTGGTTTCTCATCTGAAGCAAACCTGCTGTCCTCATGAACAACTAATTATGTGATTAAAGGTTCCATTCATACTTTCAATATTCAATGATGACTCAACAATATTTTTATGTCTTCAAAATCATCTTCTTCACACCTGTGTAAATCAAAAACAGGTCTGCTCTTCTCTTTCACAGTATCACAGAACCACAGCATTAGTGAAGCTAGAGAAGACCTCTAAGATCATCTAGCCAAGCCCATGACCTACCATCACCACATCAGCTAGACCATGGCACTAAGTTCCACAGCCAATCTGTCCTTGGGGACTCCACCACTGCCCTGGGCAGCCCATTCCTGTGTCTGATCACCCCTTCCAGGAGGTGATCATGGAACCTGATCCTCCAACCATCCAACCTAACCCTCCCCTGGCACAGCTTCAGGCCCTGCCCTATCGTTCTGTCAATAGCTGCCTGAGAGAAGCGCCTTACCCTCGCCTGACTACAACCTCCCTTCAGGTAGTTGGAGAGAGGCAGAAGGTCCCTCCTCAGTCTCCTCTTCTCCAGGCTAAACACCCCCAGCTCCCTCAGCCTCTTCTCATCAGACCTTCCCTCCAGTCCCTTCCCCAGCCTCGTTGCTCCCCTGGACCTGCTCCGGTACCTCAATCTCTTCCTTGAAGTGAGGGGCCCAAGACTGCCCCCAGGACTTGAGGGGAGGCCTGTGAAGGTTCCAAGGAAGAAAAAGAAGATACATTTCAGCCTAAAAGATCACTTGGGGGAAATCCTACAGCTCCTTCTGAGCAAATCTTTGCAGAGGTAACCAGAACCGTTGGGTTTTTGCAACGAAGCAACACGAGTCAGGTTTTGATCCCTTAATGAAGTAGAAATATCGCAGACCTTGGAATCCTTCACTTGGACCCAATCAGAGGAGCCCTGGCCTTTCTGATATTCTGAGATCCCCTCCACCTCAGCGCTTGCTCTGACTTCAGAAACAACCCAAACATACAAACACAGTTTTTTCTCTGTTCTCTTGAAGTGGAGCCCGTTGCACCCAGATCTGACACAATGCTTTGAAAGGACAAATGCAACCAGTCTGCTCGCAGACACCAGTCCACACCAACCCCAGGTCATGTTTTAGACACTAGAAATACCCACTGGATACCTTTCCCACAGCATAAACTTTCCCCAACCACGCTGACAAGCTTCAGAGGTGTCCAAAACACCTAAAGTATTTATCTAGGTCCTGTAGGACAACAGGAAGGCTTCATGCTGTCAAGAGGTTGGGGGAAGGGGAAGGGAGAAAATAAGGGAGAAAGAAGAAGCTACAGAGAAGAAAAGTTGATGAGAAGGGGAAGAAGAAAGTAGAAAGAACAAGTAAAAGAAAAGAAAAAAATAAAACAAACAAGCCCAAAAAAAGGTAGGAAAAAGAAGTAGAAGGGAGGGGAGGAAGAAAAGCAAAAGGAAAAGGAAAAAAGGGTGGGGGAGGAAGGGGGAAGAATAGCGAAGGCAGGAGAAGGAGCTGCTGAGTTCTTTGTGGGATGCTGCCATCTACGGAGTCCAGCCGATATTGCTTTTCCCCGCGATGCGAAGGAAAACCCCAGGGCTGGGGAGTTCACAGCGCGGCTGGTTCCATAAATGCAGCAGGTTTTTTCACCACGGCTTTGGCTTTAGGTGCCCAGTTTTCATTTGCACTGGTTTCCTAAACTTCAGGGCACATGAGAAAATATTCTGCACAAACACATCAGACCTTCCCTGGCATTTCTGCTAACGATAAGGCAGGAGACAGAAGTATTAGAAGTATTTGTCACCTATAACAAAGAATAAATAGATTGTTTAAATCACAGTCTGGAAGCTGTTCAGGCCTTCTGGAAGAAACTATCCTCATTTGGCCCTGCAGAGATCCAGAGATCAGGCTCACTAGAGGCTGAGATGCAGATGGAGAGCAGGGGACTTGCGCTTACTGACACGATGATTAAGTGACATATTTCATCATTAAGGCAGGCACAAGCACCTACAGCAGGAATCCCAGGGCTAATGAAAATGTGGATCCCCAAAGCTCTGTTAAATCTAAAAACAGGGTGTGGGATTTGTGAAAGATGCATCTTTCCAAAGTTTCCTTTCCGCCAGCTGCCAGCAGGGCCATGGCACCAGCACAGAGACATCCCATGGCAGGGTAGGACTCACCCTCATTCATTCCTGCTCTGAAAGATGGAGCCAGTTCAGCTCTCATCCATAGGGATCAGCCATATCAATGAGTCATAGAATCATTAGGGATCAGAAGGGACCATGAAAGATCATCTAGTCCAATCCCCCTGACACTGCAGGATCACCTAGACCAAGTCACACAGGGACAGGTGGGTTTTAAACATCTCCAGTGAAGGAGACTCCACAACACCCCTGGGCAGCCTGTTCCAGTGCTCTGTCACCCTCTCTGTGAAGAAGTTCATTCCGGTATTTATATGGAACCTCCTGTGTTCCAGCTTGCACCCATAGCCCATTGTACTATCATTAGATGACATCAAGAAGAGCCTGGCTCCATCCTCCTGACAGCCACCCTTCACATATTTATAGGCATTAATGAGGTCACCCCTCAGTCTCCTCTTCTCCAAGCTAAAGAGACCCAGCTCCCTCAGCCTTTCAATGAGAAGCATGTCAGCCCTATAGTCCTGACCAACAGCACAATGTGCCCAGCAAAACAGTCACTTTCCCTTCTCCTGTTCTACCCCAAGAGCTCAGCGTTTGGTTCTGGTGATAGACATTCTAAAGGCAAGCACTGGAAGGTGACAGGGAGCGAGGTGGTGGTCTCCTTTGAGCTGTAGCATGGGATCAGATGTATGGCTGGGGTGAGCAGCTCAGCTGGTGAATGCTTGCAGCTACAACTACCTCCTTCTCCACTGAGTTAAAACCAACCCCTGTGCTGCAGGGTGTGGACCATACCTGCACCACATGCTGCCATGAAGGTGCGGAGGCCACATCCTCATCCACCGCCCTGGAATGAAGCATCATGTGTGATAATTCACATAAACACTCCTGGGGGGAGGAGGGGTGCAGGTCCCACTGGCAGACAGGGGTAGCCCTTCCTGAACTAGAACATTCACTGTTCCTGTCACACTATTCATCACTCGCTGCATGAACTATTTCACTTTTTAAGGATGTCCTGTCACCAGAGCAGACAGACTGAACAAACTGCTACTGGCCACTGAGGTGACCAGACCCTCGACACCCGACAGGTCAGCAGAGAGATCTGCTGAATATGTGCGTACGCAATAAACCCTGGGTCACCCTCATCTCACCAAGGAGAAGAGCACCACCTTTATCTGTAAGGCAGTCAGAGCATCATTTGGCCACCCTGAAGGACCTGTGACACAGGCATTTAATGAGCCCATCCTTCCCACAGCCTGTTCCCCCAGCCCTGCAGAACAAGCATCATGCCCCTGCTGTGCTGGATGGGCTCATGTCTGCACTGACAGGCAACTAGGGCTCCCTGGCTGACAAACCTCACAGTATCACAGTATCACAGTATTATCAAGGTTGGAAGAGACCTCATAGATCACATCTCACATAGAGAACCTCGCTCGGTCACTGAGGATAACTCCCCATTCCCAGTCAGAACCAGTGATGCTCTCTCTGCTGAAGACACTGCTCGCTGCACTACAAGTCTCACTTGAGCATGCAGATGTCACCCCCCTGCCATCAGGTACAATGCACCTTTTTATAGCCGGCACAGCTGCCTGGAAGGCAGAAGAAGAGATGAATAACCATCTCCCAGCCTGTTTTATTCAGCTGTGAGTCTTCAACGACGCTGAACTGCTTCAAGACAGAACAGCTGAGACTGGATCACGCATATGAGATGGCATCAAGTGGAAACTCTGAGCAGTAACACACGTGAATAAGAAGTGATTACAGCAAGTGTGAGCCAAATAGATGAATATTTTTGCCTCAGACAGGATCCTTTGTGTTTGGTAACACTGCTCATGCTGATGCTGTAACACATGCTGACACCAAATATCAATTCTAGGTAAATCCAATTAAGCCCAGAAGCAAAACAGCTGGATTAGCAGTTCACTGCATAAATTATTTTCCTTCATTTACTTTGTCTTTTTTTGCAAACGAGCCAAGAAGAAGAATTGTTTTTAATGCATTTTCTTCTTTTGCATTTTGAGTGCACAAACTACTCAGCTCCGTGGTGCAGTTCCCCCAGACTGTAGCTTCCTCTCCTCCTTGAATAACTCACTCACATTTCACTTACATATGGCACCAGCCCATCACTTGTTTGCTGGGTGTTTAGTTTCCAGATGATGCATCAAGGCATCGTAATTTTACATTTATGTCTAGTTCTGGTAGTAAACAAAATCAATGTCTCTCTGCTAAGGCTGGAGTTCAGCTCACTCACCACTGCTTTAATTCATCTACATCAGCACAGATTATCACAGAACATTAGGGATTGGAAGGGACCTCAAAAGATCATCCAGTCCAACCCCCCCTGCCAGAGTAGGATCATCTAGACCAAATTGCACAGGAACATGTCCAGGAGGGCTTTAAATATCTTCAGAGAAGAAGATTCCACAAACCCCTTGGGCAGCACCTTCCAGTGCTCTGTCAGCCTCACTATGAAGAAGTTCCTTCTCATATTGATGTGGAACCTCCCATGTTCCAGCTCACACCCACTGCCCCTTGTCCTATCATTAGATGACACTGAGCAGAGCCTGGCTCCATCCTTCTGACACCTGCCCTTTCCTTATTTATCAACATTAATGAGGTCATCCCTCAGTCTAGTTTTTTCCAAGCTCAAGAGACCCAGCTCCCTCAGCCTTTCCTCATCAGGGACATTATACAGGAGTTGTTTTATTTTATGTCCTCTTTTGGTTTTGTCTTCATCCCATGGCTGTCAGTACAAAGGGCAATGGAGAGATGAGCAATCAATACATGCCAGTTCTGGAGATACACAGATAATCACCAATTGCAATCACTGATTGATCTCCAGCATTCAAAACGGGTGGGAGGATCCTGATAGCCTGAAGCTGCCACTTACAGCTGGGATTGTTTGTAACGTGGGGCTGCCTCAGGAACAGCCAGCACAGGGTTGATGACAGAGACCTTTCCCTTCTGCTTATCACCAGGGCTGACAACAGAAACACTCAAGCAGCAGAGCCAAGCTCAAGCCTCTGAGGTTGAATGTCTCCAGTCCCAGAGGTGGGAAAGGATGGTGATGAACACTGCACAGTGTCCCAACTGCTGCTCATGACTTACCCTGGAGCCCATGGCAAACGCAACACTCTTGGTGTTACCCAACACACACACTGCTCCTTCCTGAAAGCATAAGGGTTTGAGATCCCCTGCTGTCTGAATTCCCAAAGACCTTTCACACTCTCCATGCAGAGGAGCATGATGCCAGCTCTGCCAGTAAACAGGTCACACACAGGTATCCTGTGTGATCTGCTCGGGGAGAACCTGCTCTAGCAGGAAGGTTGGACATGATGATCTCTGAAGGTCCCTTCCAATACCCACCAGTCTGTCATTCCATATTCTTCCAGCATCTTCCAGCCTAGATGGTCTGACTCCAGACAGCAGGTACTAGCAGCCAGTTCACAGTCCAGCCAACTACATCTGCCCACAGGTGTTTATATACAAAATGCTGACTATGAGAAGGTTAAAGACCCCCTGAAGATGGATTTGGGATGTACATGCAGACACACCCACATACCCTTTGTCCTCACTCTCCCCTTCCATAAGCTCAGTCGTATTCACACTGCAAATCAGCTGCAGGTGCATTTCATCTACCAGAGCTAGGAATCCTTCAATGCAGGCTCCAACACAGCATTTCCCAGCTTCTACATCTCCAAAAGAGACCCTCTCCTCGAAGAACAAGGGATTTGTTCCATAGCTGTGATTCAGCCCGTGGTGTCACGTGTATCCCTATGGGTTCTTGTCCTAACTTCTTCAGAGCACTCCTACTTCAGGCTGCATTAACCACCATTTCTATATTTCAACAAACCCTAAGTGGGTAACAGCTGGTGATCTTTGATTTCTTCTAAAACTTCTTCTCAGCTACTTTGTGGAAGTGTGAGCTCTTGGTGCTTTTACAGCCACTCCCTCACTCAGAGATCATTACCGGACACAAGCTGCCATGAAACAGAAATCACAGAGTCACAGAACATTAGGGATTGAAAGGGACCTCGAAAGACCATCTAGTCCAATCCCCCCACCGCAGCAGGACCACCTAGATCGAGTTGCACACGTCCAGGCCTGTTCTAAACTGAACAGTGCCACCAACACTCAACCCTTTTCCTCCTCCTCACCAGTATCTGGAACAGCTCTTGGCTCTCCCTCTGCCACATCACACAAAACCAGAAATCAGTGCTTTCATATCTGATGGCTTTTCCGCACTATAAGCCTCTAAGATACAGCCAGCATCTAAGACTAGAGGTATAGCCTGCTCTGTTGTGAGGGTCACAATCTAAATCTTACTGCAAACTGCACTTTGTTTGTGCTAATTACTCACGAAAAACAATTTCACTGGCAGTGGTCAGTAGCTGTGATGCTGCCTGCTGCTCGTAATAAGTTTCTGCAGAGAATCTTAGAACATCAGGGATTGGAAGAGACCTCAAAAGATCATCCAGTCCAATCCCCCCATCACAGCAGGATTACCTAGACCAAGTCACACAGGAACACATCCAGGTGGGTTTTAAACATGTCCAGAGAAGGAGACTCCACAACACCTCTGGGCAGCCTGTTCCAGGGCTCTGTCACCCTCACTGGGAAGAAGTTCCGTCTCATATTGATGTGGAACCTCCTAGTCCATTTATCACACACATTTCTTTTTCTCAGAAGCTGGTACCCTACCTAACCCACAGACTAAACCATTCACAAGGTCCCATCATTGTGCAACTGAGCACTGAAATAATAATAACAGCACAGAAAGTTAGGTGATGGAGTCACGTCCCAGGTTCTTTAAACTCACTTTATACCTAACTGCAGTCTTGCAGTCCTGCACCAGTCGGCTCTAATGATTCACTTCTCTAAGCCAAGCTGCACAGTAAGGCCAGAATTCTACCGGGCATCTTGAATAGACATTTTGAGGCAAAACACACCATACATTAACATAAACTAAGACTTTGCTAAAGTTTGGAAAACCCATCCCTGGATGAGTTTAAAAGATGCTTAGATGCAGTGCTGAGGGATCTGGTTTAGGGGTGACCTTGTAGAGTAGGGTTGATGGTTGGACTCAGTGATCCCAAGAGTCTTTTCCTACCTGAATGATTTGATGATTCTATGATCTGAACCCATTGTCCCACTGCCCAGTTCCACAGGTAACTAACTCTCTGCAAAACACTGTGAAATAAAATCACAGAACATGATTAATGAAACCAGGAAAGAGTCTTGGTGCCTTTAGGAAAAGAGGGAAATAAAAGAGAGGTCTCTTTAGAAAGATTCACTGCAGTACACAGACTTTTCTGGGGGTGTTTTCCAGTAGAAAAAGAAAGAAAGTATCCAAGAAGATGAACTAAGTTTTCACCACCACATGAATAACTTTTCTGTACATTTTGTTTACCCAGAATCGCGTGATTTTTGTGTCCCGATGCCAAGAAATCTGGTTAGTGAAGTGCCAGATTCTTTTATTTGATTTTATTTGATTTCATTAGGGACCATCAGCCTGGCTGCTTAAGTGCCCGACTACTGTTTGCAGTTAAACATTCATTAGGGAATCCCCAGTGGGTTCATTCATTTCACTGAGGTCCAATTACAGGGCCACAAAAGCAGTTTTTGCAGCAATTAGCTGATTTTTCCTGTTTATGTTCTGTCTCTTTAGGAAGAGGACTATTTTGTGGAGGTCAGATTTTTAATTAGGCACAATTTAGGGCCAATATGAAAACTGATAATTTACTAAATGGCTGTGGTGGACTTAAGTGCTCAGAGCAGAGGTAAATAACACAACAGGGACGCCAGGAATAAGCGCTCCCGGTGTGCAGGGCTCCAAGCCCCGTAGTGTAAGGAATGGATTACATGGTAACGGGCTGTCAGGGTCCTTCTTGAGTGGCCTTCACTACCAATTGACCTCATCTCGAGAACCACCATGTACTCAATGTCATCTAGTGACAGGACAAGCAGCAATGGGTGTGAGCTGGAACATAGGAGGTTCCACATCAATATGAGAAGGAACTTCTTCACAGTGACAGAGCAGTAGAAGGGGCTGCCCAGGGAGGCTGAAGAGTCTCCTTCACTGGAGATGTTTAAGACCCACCTGGATGTGTTCCTGTGTGACTTGGTCTAGGTGATCCTGCTGTGGCAGGGGGATTGGACTAGATGATCTTTTGAGGTCCCTTCCAGTCCCTAATGGTTCTATGATTAGCAAGGGGTACAGGGAAAGCAGCCTGGAACAGGACCTGCAGACAGTCACGGGCTTCAGGTGGGTGCTAAATGATCCCTGAGTGAAAGAGAACAACAACAGGGAAAAAACTCAGATTCCTCAAGACTTGGCAGCACCTTTCTCAGCTGCTGCATCCCACAAAGCCGATGGTTATGAGGTGTTTGTGTGTGAGAAGTCCTCACAGCCATCATGTTTATGGTATGGTTCACCATAGCAGATGGGCAGGCAATGGCCTGCATTTCTCCAAAGGTCTGGGCTGATATTATTTTTCCTAAGCAACCATGTGCAAGTTGTCTCACAGATGACAAACTCTGATAGCTGATGAACAGCACCACATTGAGAGGAAGATCTGCATTTAGAATCACAGAATCATTAGGGATTAGAAGGGACCTCGAAAGATCATCTAGTCCAATCCCCCTGCCACAGCAGGATCACCTAGACCAAGTCACACCAGAACACATCCAGCATTCTCAAATTGTCTAAGTGGAGTTGTCACCTTCAAACATTCTCATCCAAAGGCCATGATATTTGAATTCCAGACAACGGAATTTCTGAAGAGCCTCGCAGCTGGCTCCAAAGTTGCTCTCATCCAGGAAATAGGTAAAGAAAGGCCAGGAGGTCACTACATTTTTTTCTTCAACCGCTGACCCAGCCCTCAATTGCAAAGTCATGTAAAAGAGAGAGGCCAGCAGTATGAAGGAGTTTGGGATGTGGAAAACCCATGGCCAGCGACCATTTATAGAAACACAACAAAGAGCAGGGCAGAAACTCCTGCACCTTCTAGTGGGAAGGGAAATGAGCACTTAGGCAGTAAATACCCAGAGAATATTATGATGGATCATGTACAAGTGCACAGAGTCATTCTGGAAAACCCAGTGTCTTGATTCAAACATCCTTGTAGAGTGTTTGGTTCTTGTCCTTGCCATGAAACTCTTAACCCAAGCATGTAGCCCACAACCAGGGCCATGGTTCTCAACACAGTTATTTTTCAAAAAGAAAACTCAGGAGAACTCTCGGGGCTTCAGAAATCTTTAAAACATGAAAAGCTGCTGTGAGGTAGCTATTACCTTCCTAATTATTTATCAAAAAACCCAGCACCTTTTGGCAGTTGATCAGCTGTCCTTGGACACAGAATTAGGACTGAAAGATGCAGGTCAGAAAGAGAAACGACCAGTTACTCTTCAAGAACATGAAACAAATTTCCAGAACAGCTGTGAACCCAAGAATATCTCTTTAAGACACAATCACAGAGTAGAATCATTCAGCTTGGAAAAGACCTTCAAGATGATCAAGCTCAAACATTAACCCAAGTGTCCCCAGCCCAACACTAAATCATGTCCCTAAACTCCACATAAGCTTTCAGATAGTCTGAAAGGAACTGGTCACAGAGAGTAGAGTCATCCAGCTTGGAAAAGACCTTCAAGATCATCAAGCCCAACCATTAACACAAGTGTCCCCAGCTCACCACTAGATCATGTCTCTAAGCTCCACATAAGCTTTCAGATAGTCTCAAAGGAACTGGTCTAAACTAATACTGTGTAAGTTCTGATCAAACTTCTGCTTTGGGTGAGGGCTCTTAAACCACAAATAAAGGAACAGAGTAGCAGGAATGGCTTGATTCCCATTAGGCTGCCCAGGGAGGTTGTGGAGTCTCCTTCTCTGGAGGTGTTTAAAACCCACCCGGACATGTTCCTATGCAACTTGATCTAGGGGATCCTGCTGTGGCAGGGGGATTGGACTAGATGATCTTTCTAGGTCCCTTCCTATCCCTGACATTCTGTGATTCTGTGTTATTTTCTTCACACAAAGGGCTGAGGAAGGTCTTTCTGTTTTAATCACTGTATAAATATTTTCCACACTCTGGAGGAAGTTTTGGGGGTTTTCAAGCAAACGAACTGAGTTTTCTCAATGTTATTGCAAGAACACGATACGACGGGCAACGCGCATTGCCACATTAACCCCTAATTACCTTGGAGTCCAGCCTGACGCGCAAAGAGCTCGGGATGGTAATTAATAACAATCATCCACTAAAGTAACTCAGTGTAAATAATGTGCTGAACTGGGTCCCAGCAGGGCTAACACAAACACACGGCCTTCAGCACGAACTCAGCCAAACGGCAAAGAAGTCCTGCGAGGGGCTGAACCTCCTACTTTTTCTGCCTAGCTGTTCTCCACTGTGTTACTCATCACAGCTCAAAGTCCAGTCAGTTGTCACCAACACAGCCAGAAATGCAGCTTCCTCCATAAGCAACCAACTGAGGGCAGTGAGGTCAAGGGTGTCCCCCACGGCAGGGAGCTCTGGTGGAAGGACAGACAACATTTAAAACCCACCTGGACATGTTCCTGTGTGACTGGATCTAGCTGATCCTGCTGTGGTGGGAGGGATTGGACTGGATGATCTTTCAAGGTCCCTTCCAACCCCTAATGTTCTGTGATGTAGGAGAAACCTCACTATTACAGTGACAACACCTTCCAAATCCATGAGAAAAAGACATTTCCTCATCTCAGAGAAGCATCTCAGCTCATGCTGTTGAATTCTGTTGTTTCACAAGTTCTCATCTATCTGCATAGGAGGAATATTAGAGCAGCAGGTACTTGGAGCTCAGTTCAGGCTGGAGGGGTCCAAATCCAACCTCCAGGTGAGGATCAGCCCTGCTTACTTCATTCTCCTGTGACAGCTTCTGAACTGTGGCGTGAACATCCCAGCTGGAGGAAAAGCTTCAAACATCTTCATTAGACCTTAGTAGAGTCAGTGTAAAGCAGGTATCAGAGATGAAGTCACTGAAAAGCAGGTCCCATACACAGTGCTCACACCATTTTCTTTCTTTCTTTTAAATGCCCCATCTCTTCCTTAGAATCACAGAATCACAGAACATCAGGGATTGGAAGGGACCTCAAAAGATCATCCAGTCCAATCCCCCTGCCACAGCAGGATCCCCCAGACCAAGTCACGCAGGAACACGTCCAGGTGGGTTTTCAACTTCTCCAGAGGTTGAGATGGAAAATGCAGGGCAGGCACAAGGAGGACAAGCACTCAGTGTGTCCCATTAACTACAAATCCACACCACTGGAAATCCCATGAGAAAGGAGATTTTCTGGTATCTGCCACTTAGACAAGACACCTGGAGATGCTCCCAACGATCCCAGCAATTTAAGGACCCTCTTGGGTCTCAAGACTTTCTTTGCTTCTGCAAATCAGCTAAGAACAATCTTAATTAATAACGAACAATATAATCACATAAACAGCTGTTGAGACACTGCAGGTCTGGTGGCACTTGATCCTAAGTGTGGATGCAGTGCAGCAATGATGCTTCTGGATGAAACATTCTCACATGTGAGGACTTAATGTTAAAAGTGTTTGGTCAGGCACCTCAGAAACATATTGAGAAGTAACAGCTCCTTGTTACAAGTTACCTGCAGAGCCACAACACTCATCAGCTTCATTGAAAGTGTTTTTACCACTGTGTTTTGCATAGAAATAGAAAGAAAAAAAGAATCTCCTTTCTCTTGCCTCCCTGCCCTCATTGCATGAGGGTAGCTGTCTGCATGATAGAAAAAGAAAGAGGTGGTCAAATACCCCTGCCTGCACAAGTGGCCCATCTGTAAATCTGATTCCTTGGTCTGACCTTAGTCCTCATTCCAGGCTAAGAGTCAGGTGGGTTTTCTTAATGAACCTGTTCATAATAAAGGAAAAATTAAGGAGAAAGAGCAGAGGGAAATTGAGAAAATTAACAGCTTAACTGATCTGCTGGATTTTGAGGCAAAGAAGTACAGACCAAGGTATAAGGTAATAACATCTCGACACACACAAGCCAGAGCAGTATTTTGCACCTGAACCATAAAACCACACACTGGAAACTAAGTCCAGAGCCAAGGGACATGGCACAGACCCATTCTGCACTCAGTGAAATCGCAGAGGATGGAAGTCAGACCACCCGACCCCAGCTTTCGTTCCCAACTGACAAAGGCAGAGCTGTAGATCATAGAATCATAGAACCATTAGGGATTGGAAGGGACCTCAAAATATCATCTAGTCCAATCCCCTGCCAGAGCAGGATCACCTAGACCAAGATTAGCCCATCTGCTGGTCCACATCATGGCATGCAGTGCATTTATTTCATTAGCACCACCGCTACAGTCACCACCTGGACTCTGCTTCACCCCAGTCTTTTATTTCTGCAACTTTATCTGTTGCTTCTAAACTGAAGAGTGGTGATGGTCTCACACTCCACACCATGAGGCAACACAATGTTCTTCATCTGGAAAGTCTGCTCAGAAAAGAAGGGCAGGCTGCACAATGATCAGACAGCAGCAGACACCAGCAAAGCTGGAACAGCTGGGGAACATCCCCAGAATCAGGCGGGCTGAGGGCACAGCTGCACCATGAACCACAGACGTGCAGGAGCAACACGTGTGTGGGTGCATGTCCTTCTGCCCATCGAGCTGCTGCCAGAGCCCAGAGATGCAGCCGGGGCAGCAGCCAGCACTTGCAGGTACCTTCTCCTGAACTGTTTGTGTTTCTTTCTGGCTGGTTTCCAACACACTCGGTGTATCCCTGAAACAAGAGGTAAACACAGAGCCAACTCCGATTACATGGGTTCCCCAGCCCCTCTCCAAAGCAAACACTGGTCTCCCGATGAAAAACACAACGATCACCAGACACTGGACATATCCAGTCACTGCCTGCCCACTGCAGTTAATGAATCTGCTCATTTCTAATAAAAACAGACCAAAGGAAGTGGTCAGCTGGAGCTGAACTGGAAGAGAAGAGAAGGAATTCAATAAAAAGTACTGCAGGCTGATGTTCCAGGTTTATTGGAAACATGGGAATGACACGATCACGCAGACACCCTCAGCAGAGCCACACGCCAGGACTGAAGAGCTTTACCTGCACAACTTGATCTGGGAAGCACTAAAAACCAGGAGGGAAATTCCTCTGGCCCTGTTATTCCACAGCTCAAGCTTCAAACTGAAGCATTTCAGAAACAGAGCAGAAAAGTCTATCAGTCACAAAGAACTGAGCTCCCTCTTACAGCAACTACAAGAAACAGGATTGGAAGATTTTATCTGTCTTCCCCAGTCCCCTCCCTGCCTATGCCAGTTATTTAGGAACCAAGTCAGTTTATACAGAGCAGTGATCAGGAAAAGCCTCAGTGCAGCCAAAACAACCTGCAAACCACAAGTTTTTAAAGAGAAACTTCACAGGAGAGGTTTCTCCCTGGACAATTAGCCAGCTCACACAGAGAAGATTCCCTCCCAAGCTGTTCTTAATACTTGATCAACACTCAAGACACCCTACACTTCAAGTAAAGTCATTAAGAGACACTTTAAATCTGCACAAATGTATTTCCAATGAAAGTGTGACCTGAGCTTCTTGCTAGTATTCCCTAGAAATGTCAGTGACATCAACCTTTCTTTTCTTGGATTTCTTTCTAGTTATGCAGAACCATCCTCAGGCACCTTCTTGTGCACCTTCTCTGCAGCCTTCTGCAGAGGGGAACCCCACGGACTCTCTGTTTAGATATTATTCTTGATTGCCTTAAGGAAAACAGGGTGGGGCTGGTACAAAGGGAAACTAGAGACTGTCATTTCACTCTTCTTTCTGAAGGATTTTACTAATTCCAGTTGTACATTGCAAGGAGAATCACAGAGCATTAGGGCTTGGAAGGGACCTTGAAAGATCATCTAGTCCAATCCCCCTGCCACAGCAGGATCATCTAGAAGAAGCAGGAATATGCTACTAAGGAGCAATGAATAAGATGGGAACAAGCTCTGTCAGGGCTCAGACAGGACATGGTGAGCAGAAGCTGGTTTTACTGCTGGCTCTGCCACTCCTGGACAACATTCATGAAGTCCCTTTGAGGCCCAGTTCCTACCCAACAGCTGGGCCACCATTCTTTGCCTCACGGAAAGATCTAATGGTGCCAATTGTTTCTGAAAGACAGAAGAGCAGAGCCAGGGTCTGGGAAATGCATTTTGATTGTGTCCCTTCAAAATACCACCCGTGCTACCGCGTTTGAGGAAAGGTTGCACACACCTTCCCTCTTCTCCCTCTCTCTGGAGACCTCTCATGAATTCCATTTCTCATCACCACCAGCTTAAGTATCACAGACCACTGTCACTTCTCTCGTTTCAGCACAACCACCACAAGAGTCCAGGAGTGGGCTCCTGTGGAGGCAGCAGCAGCAGCCAAGCACCGTTGTCACTTCCTATCGTTCTAATCTAACTCCTCTTTGTCTCGTTATCTCCTTCAGCAAATTAACATATAAAGCACACAAATGCTTGGCAAAGCCAAACTGTACTTCCTACTTCAAGGGAACAATTTACATGGCATTACAGGGGGGGAAGATTAGTTTTTCAAGTTCTAAACAAGCATTATTTTGCAATCTTTGGCCTGTAACTGAAAGATAATAGTTTTAATTTGCATTCAAATAAAGTAAATCTCTCAGAGTAAAAGAGTTTTTATAGTTCACATAAACCAGAGACAGATTAGAGTGTAGACAGTGTAAGGAGGACAGAGGATAAATCAACCAGACAAACAAGAGGATCCAAAAAAAGCAGGAAAAGCAATCCTAAATGTCTCTCAGCCTCCCAAAGCCTCGGCTCTACAAGGCTCTGTGATCTCTCCAGGCTTCAGCCATTAAAGAATTGGCTTCAGCTCAGAAGGTAAAGACCCTTATTTAGGGACACCAAACACTAGAAACGCTCCAAGCTTCTCTTGTTAACTCAAAATCCTTGTATTTGGAGGCTGCCAACCTACCAGGAAGGGCTAAATGCCCTCAGCTCCTCAGTCCACGTTTCCCACAGCCGTGCCAGAGCTGCACCGTTACGCATCCAACATGAAACAGGTGATGCTTCTGGCTCTGCAAGTGCAACATGCCCAGGGTTCCCTCTGAAGTCAGTGAGGGTTACCGGTGTCCAGAAGCAGTGAGGAGCCCTGCTGGTTTTTCTCCTGGAGAAACACTCAGGCAAGGAACACAAAGGTGTCAGTGGTGCTTCCTGTAGGGCTGACACCTGCTGCTCTGCTCTGCTCAGTGATAGGAGTTCAAAACAACCCTTCCTTGAGGGTTTTGTCCTGGTTGGCTGCACTTATTCCTCCTCATCACGGGATCACAAGATGTTAGGGATTGGAAGGGACCTCAAAAGATCATCTAGTCCAATCCCCCTGCCACAGCAGGACCACCTAGAACAAGTGGCACCCTTTCTGTGCTTTGGAGGAACCCCTCTTCTCCCTGGAACTATATAAAGACAGCAGGTAGTTAACCCAGGAATTTGGGCTCCACTTGGAGCAGCTGCTGCCTGAAAGTTCAACACTGGATCTACCACTAACGGGCTTTGCAGTGGGTTAGGTGGGAATAACAGTAGCTTCAGGAAGGTATTGAAACCCAAACCAGTGGTCTGTCCTGTCAGTAACTGACTCACTATTTGCTCTAGAAAACAACCTATTTCAGCCCCAGCAACACTTAGCATTTGGAATGACCACATCAATTTTGAAAAGGGAAACGAAACGACAGCCAAAGTGACTGAGCATCTGCAGCAGTTCTTCTTCTTCCTACACTTACTGCTAAGGGTAATGTTACTACTCACATCCATAAAATTAACTGCTCTGATAATCAAGACTACAAAGCACTTCCCTGTAAGACATTATCCCATAGTAACAGGGAGTTCAGTCCTTCTGCAGGGACTGGGGTATGAGACCAGCTGCCAGACTCTACACACTACTCCCTGCCCCACTCTGGCAGTAGCTGGATCACACAGTCCTGTGAGTGTTATGGTCTCACAGCAGCCAGAGATGGCCACCTGCTCTGTCAAAGCACCAGCTTGAAGAATTTCTGTTTATTTATTCATGCCATCCTGCAAACCCAGCCTGATCAGTAGGAGTCTCCTTCTCTGGAGACATTTAAAACCTGCCTGGATGTGTTCCTGTGCCACTTGGTCTGGGTGATCCTGTTGTGGCAGGGAGATTGGCCTGGATGATCTTTTGAGGTCCCTTCTGATCCCTAATGATTCTACAATTCTATGAACACCTACAGAGGTTGTTCCACTTCCCTGCTGCCAGCCTCAGAGCTGGTCAGGGAGGAGGCAGCATCTGCTACCCTTCCCTCTTGCAGCATCAGCCCTTCTCCTCCATTGCCCTCAGCACCTCACTCCCAGCAGACTGGTGACACTCACCTCTCTGAGTCCCTGTTCCTGCTCTTCCTTTCCAGCAACTCTGCTATAAAAAAAAAATCTACTCAAATGTTCATTAGTAAGAAGATGAAGGGTTCAGTGACACCCTGCTGGAGATCCGGAGTGCAAGGATGCCGCTGGAAACCTTTACGTGCTACTGGCGGCCAAACCAGTCAAAGCCTCTGCTTGAGAGAACAAGCATCAACTCTGAATCAACTTTGCTCCCAGAGCTGTACACTTGCATCACTCCCAGTCTCATTTGGTTGGGTAAGAATTTCATTTCTCTCTTCAACCTTCCCTTCCTGGTTTCTCCACAGATTTAAAACCTCTCCCCTCAGAGTCCATCACTGCCACAATATCTGCTTGCCCCCCAGATATCCCAGGTCCAGCTCTGAGCGCTGACCATGGCAGACCTGTGCTCCTTCCCCCTGCCAAAAGCCCCCCCCAGGCTCTGTTTCAGCACAGGTTTCCCCATGGTTTTCAATAATCAGGGGGGTTGAGTTTCATTAAGACCCTAAAAAACTCTCCTTCCTAACTTCCCAAAATGACTGTGCTCTTTCCCCATAGGTTTTTAGGATTTGGCAGGCCAGGGTTACTGTCAGTCCTCTGCTCTGAAGCTCAGAGGCAGGAGAACTCGGTCTGCATGGGGTGGTGCTGTGCTGGGCTCCAGCTCGGAGCCTTCACCCGGGTGGTGAGGAAGGGAGCACATTAGCAGCCTATCTCTCTGCTCCTGCTTTGCTTTTTGGCAAGAGCCGCCTCGCTGAGCCAGCAGGTGTTTAATGCTATTAAATTTATGGGTAGTGAAAGCTGCTGAATTTTAAAACATCTGGGTAACATAAATTATCAGAACTTTCTTCCAGTGTGAGGCTAAAGAAAAGGGGGTTGGAATCCGCAGGAAAGCATTAGCAGCTTTGTGAACACTTCCCACACGACTGTGGGATCCCACAGGTCTCCTCATGCCTGTGGCTGCAGTGCCCTCACTGTGGGAGTGAGGAAACACCAGGCAGCAGCCAAACCTCACCAGACCCCCCAGGTTTGGTGGGCTCCAGACCCACTGCCTCGTGCACCAGAAACTATCCAAAGCCGTGGCTGCTTCTCACTGCCTGGAGTCTCCTGGATCTTGTTCTGCAACATCATCCACTTTCCTCTTCCTCGTACAGGTCTGGCTGCTCTTAGCTCTCAAGGGAAGAGTAACAGAAGGAGGGAGTAAGAAAGAGGGAGGGAAGTCTCGAGCTGGAGAAGTTTGTTGGCTCTGATGAGGTGAAAGAGCCGGTGAGCGAGGCAGCAGGTATCACGGAGCATGCAAAGTGCTCAGAAGTGTTTGACACTCCTCACAGCCACCTGATTTCCTGGAGCAGAAGCAGCGTGAGTTCCCAGACACTGGGACACAGGAGTGAGGATGAGAGGAGGATGGACTGCAGGTGCTTCACATCTTGTAGAACTGAGCCCTAATGTAGGTGCCTGAAGGCTTCTGGAGCCTCACCTTACACACAGAGGGTTTAAAACATCTCTGACTTGTGTGGGCAGCAAGCAGTGATCCATCACCACAGACATGTGGGCTGCTTGGGACAGGCCACAGAACTCAGTCCCTTCTCATCAGAGAATGTCCAGGTGTGATGTAATCTTCCTGCTGCGGTAGAACCAGAGATCACAGGCTGAGCTGCTCCTATTGGACTAGGCACAAGGTCCTCATCAAGTAGGAAACAACAAATTAGCTTCTGTGAACGAGACTGATGTTCTGAGAAGCAGCACAAGGGATGAAATGTGAGTTCTGTGCCCAAGCTGGAAACATAACTCCACGGGCCACCTGCTGATGCTGTGCTTTCTGCTCTGGGATACTGTCCTGCCACCTTTTGTGCTTGTGACCCTCCTTTTGGCCACCTTTTTATTCCTCCCCTCCACGACGATCTGCTGCAGCTCAGAACCCATCAACTCCGGGAGGAACGTGACACACACAGATTAGCTAGCAGCTACTGTCACCGCTGCAAGAGAAGCAGGAGCCACAGAAACAGGGTGCTGCTTCTCAACAACTTTAACAGCAGTGGGGTTAGGTTCGATCCCTAATGAGGCACCAAAGGCACGTTTCCGTGACGGGTGCTGGGTGCTGCCTGGTCTGTGTTGGCAGTAACACAGGAGGGAAGGTCAGGCACATCCAGCCACACCTGACACCCCAGTCACACCACAGCCTGGACTTCTTTTCCCCGTGAAATAAGGGAAAAGAACCAAACCCAAAAGATAATGACCCGGGACTCAAATGCTAGTCAATGGACCAAGTGTTCCCCTTCTGTAGGGAACGTGTTCCCAGCCTATCTCACCTCTCCTGCTGCAGCTGGGGAACATCTGGGTGGAAAGCTTCTTTGCCCCAGGACTCCCCAGAGCTCCATGTGGTTACTCCAGCAGTGCACAGGGAACACAGGCTGGCTCCCTGCGCTTCCTGTTGTGAAACTGATTATTGTTTGGATTTGGTCTGACTGCCAGGCCTTGGGAGTGCTCTTCCTCCTGCCCTGGCCTCACCTGAATATCCCGTATACACACATATAGATTACTAGGGTTATCATTTCAAACCATTAAATCACATAATTAAAAACATTATACTTAAAAACTCTCCACTTTGCTCAAGTCCTGTGGAAATTCTGAAGGGCTGGCTCCGCGCTATCAAAATCCCCCATTACATAAAGTTTTACTTTCCCGATGTGAAATGACTTTTAGCCAAAAGTAAAACAAACACAGGCAGTTCCCGCTGGCACATCCTCTCTGCTTTTCTCCAGCCGTTGTTTTTCCAGCCTTTCCCTTAAGCTACGTTTCAAAACCGCAGCTTATTTTTCCTCCTGCACGAGAGCAAAGATTCTCTGTGTCATTTTCACGGCTGCACAAGGAGATCCATCATCATCTGTTCTAACCAACTACTTCCCTTCATTCATCCCCAAATCTGCCTCTATTGTTAAATATAGCACAATACAGAATAAAGCCCTTCAGAATAGAGGGGTTACCTCATCTGAAAACCAGTTCTCTTTGTT
The DNA here is from genome assembly GCA_013400115.1 of Rhinopomastus cyanomelas. Taxonomy (NCBI): domain Eukaryota; kingdom Metazoa; phylum Chordata; class Aves; order Bucerotiformes; family Rhinopomastidae; genus Rhinopomastus; species Rhinopomastus cyanomelas. Next base: position 310,609 of record VXBP01007752.1, on the reverse strand, counting down.
AACTAGTGATTTTCCACTACTTTTAGTGCCTGAATAATATCTTAAGAGCTTAAGGCAAAAGAAAGCACTTAAAGGCAGCAGCATTCTCCTTATTAAATACCAAACAGTCCCAAGTTATTCAGGGAACAAACTGGAGCAGTAACAGGCTGTGCACCATAAACTCACACTTTTACAGTCCTTTCCCCTCCAATTTTCACAAATTATTCTGCAAGTCTAGAATTTGGAGACCGTTCACCACACAAAACGGTGCCTAGAAAGGGCTGAGCTGCCAACTCCAGATTATTTAGGGCAGCAGACTGTGTCAGATGGTCACAATCCGTGATCCTGTGGTCCCTTCTAACCCTGACTGATTCTATGACTTGGTCTAGGTGATCCTGCTCTGGCAGGGGAATTAGACTAGATGATCTTTCGAGGTCCTTTCCAATCCCTAATGATTCTATGAATCCCCAAGTATCTGGCTCTAGCATCACTGCTTGGGGTTCAGGGCATTTCCAAAAGCTAAAAAGAGTCCAGCACAGAGGCACAAAGATGACGAAGGGAGTGGAACATCTCCCTTATGAGGAAAGGCTGAGGCAGCTGGGTCTCTTTATCTCGGAGGAGACTGAGGGGATACCTCATTCATGTTTATAAAGATGTGAAAGGTAGGTGTCAGGAGGAATGAGCCAGGCTCTGCTCAGTGGCATCTAATGATATGACAAGGGGCAATGGGTGTCAGCTGGAACATTGGAGGTTCAACATAAATATGAGAGGGAACGTCTTCCCAATGAGGGTGACAGAGCACTGGAAGGGGCTGCTCAGGAGGGTTGTGAAGTCTTCTCTGGAGACATTTAAGACCCACCTGGACATGTTCCTATGCGACTGGGTCTAGGTGATCCTGCTGTGGCAGGGGGATTGGACTAGATGATCTTTTGAGGTCCCTTCCAATCCCTAACATTCTGTGAAAAGTAGGAGATCTTTGCCCTTCATCCCTGCACAGACAGCAGCACAAGACTCACTTGTTCTCAAGGACCGTTCCAGTACAGAGCAAGAGTTGGACTCAAGGGTTAATCCTAAATCAGCACTTTAATAAGAGGACCGTGCAGCTGGGAAACTGAGGCACAGATGCACAGGACACTGGAATCGATGCGCTTTAACCCAATCAGAGAGACAATTAAAGAGTGGGGAATTTAGGAATCTCATAACCCATGCTGGAACTTAGCCAAGATGCTGAAGCAGATGCACAGAGCTGTTGCAGGGATGCTCTGTGTATTCTTTATCATTTTAATATCTTATGTTATGCCATATGCTCCTGCATTTCAATCATTGCAATATAAGCCACAGAAGAGGTGAAAGAAAATGTTGACAAAACATTTATAGAGACTAAATTCCCTGAGGACCTTTCGGGTCTGGGAATTTACAGGCATTCCGCTTCCAAAATGCTGCCAGACTTCAATAATCCTGGGGAAATATCCCTTTCTCCAGGCAATGACGGTTGGAAACACGAGCCAAGGACTGCGCCCAGTGATGGAGGAAAGTCCACAGACCAAAGAGAAATAGGAAGCCAACCCCTAAAATCATGCAAGAAGGCCCGTGGCCATAAATATTCTGGATCAGGGGACGCCAGGCCAGGAGAGCCACCGCGCAGATGTTTCCTATCTCGGCGCCTTGTCCTTTAGCTGACTGGGGCTCTGTCTGCTCCAGCAGCCTTCATGCTCTCTGTAGGGCTAAACAATCCCCTCTTGTTTGTTTATGTGCTGTTGGCTGTTTGCTTTGCAAAATGCCTTTCAGAATCCCCCGCGTTTCTGTCTCCCATTTACCTGCCATTAATTATAATCCTCCTCTTAAGCAGAGATGTTCCCTTCCTGCGCCGAGACACTCTCAGCTTCCCCAGAACTTTGCCTCTGCCTACACCTATTAATTTGTGATCCCGCTCTTTGAGCTGCTCTTTCTCTTTTTTTTCCCCCTCCTAGGGGTAGCCATTTATTACTCATTTTATGGGATGTTTAAGTAGCCCCCATGCTGAGCTGCAACACTTTAATTTCCTCACTTTTCACCTTAACATCTTTTTTACTAGCTCCCTCATTTTTAAGCCTTCAATTTAGTGCTCAATTTAGCATCGGTGCACTGCTTCCGAGGACGATTCATCCTCCGAGGACACTCCTTGGAATTATATTATTGCTTAAGTACATCTACATTAATGTCACATCGGTGTGACTGCGTCACCGCACCGAGACACGACACCCAGTGCAGGTCAGACTGGGGCTGCTGGGGCTGCGGTACCAGGTACAGAATGCAAAACCTGCTCTGACTTTAACAGGGTCACTGAGAGCTCTGCCCTAAAACCAGTGTGTCCAGGCAGGCAGGTTTGCACACAACAGATTGGGAGGATCCCAGCCTGGAAAGCTTGGCCACCAGCAGCTTCTGGAAGGGTCATGCTGGTGTTTGGGGCTTTTCTTTGAGGTTTTGTTAGCAGTTTGATGGCTTCACGTGTGTTCTGCCCAGTTCCCCTTTGCACAGGTATAATCCTAACAAATCTCAAGGACTCTTAAGGAAGCAATAACTGATCCCATTTTTTAAACTACAAGGTAAGATAAAAGGAGGGGGAGAATGAGAAAAAGCATCACATCAAAATAGAGGGATACCAGTAACTCTGACCAGGAATTTACTGGTAGCACTGACTGGGAGTTTACCAGTAGCTCTGACTGGGGGTCTACCCCACCCTGCATGTGAACAAAACATGTCTTGACAGAAAACCCTGATAAAACCTGATGTTTTCACTCAAAAAGCTGATTTCCTTAAAACCTGCACTTCTGATGGTTAATTTCCAACACTTTTTTCATCCTGTGCACCTCTGTGCTCTCTTCAGGGGCACGGCCATCCATTGTGGGATTTGACCTCCCATAAGGTGCCGCTGATCTTTGTTCCAGTGCCTGGGCCGTGTCCTAAGCTCAGCCTTAAAGCAATCCCCCATTTCAGTTCTACTCCTGCATCTCGTGCTGCTGCTTTCTGGGTGGAGGTTAAGTCACCACAGCGCTGAAATACAAACCAAAGAGAAGGGGAATCGTAGGGCCCCTGGTGACACCGTTTGCTCCGCTGACCACAGTGTCACCCAGCCGAGCTGGTGACTATTTTCTGAAGCCAAGAGCAGCTGAAAGTTCAGACGTGCATTTATCACCACAATGGAAAACACAAATTGGCTTCTTTTCTGTCTCCTTTGCACGAAGTCATTACAAACCATATTGACTTGGAACCCTGGGGATCTGGAAGCAGCCAGATTTAGAACAGGAATAAAAATACTGGGATTTTTCAGCAATAAAAGAGTGAACTTGGAGTTACAAAGCAGAAGAGAGAGAGAGAAAAAAGCAGTCAGAGAACTGAGAGCGATGCCTTTGCCACTTATTGCAGATAAGGAATCAGTGGGCTTGGGGAATGTTTTGGCATCACCAAGAGCACTGACCTGTTCTTCCTCTAACATAGGAATAGGGAAGGATCAGAGCCACAAGGAACAGAAATTGACCTTTTCATCAGCAGGAAAAGGTGACAGTGCAGGGAAAGAGGCAAAAATTAACGGGGAAACAATGGTCCCCCTCACCTTAGTACCAGTATCAGCTCCCCCAGCTCGCTGCCAAGGCAGAAGAGAAGCCCAAGCCCAAGCCCATCTCTACCCATCCCCTATTACTCCTTGGCTGTTGGGCAGTTATCACCTTCCCCACTACCTGTTGAGTTTTTCAGCTTCTCTAAGCCAGAAGAGATCCTATTCCTGTAACACAGACCTCACTCACCAGCAATAGCCTTCCCTGTTCCAAATACTCATGAGGAGGAAGCGTTAAACCATTCCCCACCCAAGAACCACCTTAGAAGGACGTCCTGGCCGCGGCTGCTTTGTGCTGCCCCTGGCACCGCACATCAGTAGGTAGTTATGCAGTTATGCTCCAAACCCTGTCTAAAACGGTCCATAATCAGCTCTTCTTTACCTCATAGGAGAGTCAGAATTCAATCGACGGGAAGCTGAGGCAGGAGAAAGTTATGTTTAAACATCATCCCCCGCGTGCCTGCGGAGCATAAAACTCATACAAAGCTCATCTGACATATAGAAAAGCATTCTGCTCTCCATAAACACAGCGGCTCCGTGTATAAAAGAGCAGGTAAATTAAACTATCTGGATGAAAAAGGAGCTGAACAACAGGAGTGAAGGAAAAAAAAGTCATCAGCTGAATTGGAATGAGCAGAGTTGAAGCTCTTTGTATCAGGTAAGAAAACGCGAGGCAGGAAAAGAAATTCCTTCTGAAATATTCATGTTCTGAAAACATGCCTTAAGTACACATAGAAATCCTGGTTTTTTGCTTTTATCAGGTCACAGCTTAATCCCTAGACAGGCACATTCTGACCCACCAGCTCTCGTCGTGGGATAAGTGCTGAAATGACCTATTTGGATCTTAGCTTGAGCAGCTGCTCTGGGGACACCCGGGCTCTCAGCAGCATCTGTCTTCCTTAATGGGAAGCAGCTTCCTATTTATTTACCTGCAAGAGGCAGCAAGTGCCACGGCGAGGGTGCTCAGGCCAACTCCAGCGCCGTGTCCTCAGACAGAAAACTCTCTGATTCTCCACGCCGTGTTCAGTCGGGGACGTCCAACCTATTTCATGTCCCCGTATTCCTCGCGCCAAGCATTTAACAGTGGGAGACCTGGAACATCCCTGGTGTTACTGGAGCTGTGAGAGAAGGAGATACCCGGCTTACGGAATTATTTCCAAGCTCTTCTAGGGAGAAAAAAGTGAAACCTAATCATTAAAAGAAAACCTGTTTGGATTGTTTAAGTGTGAAGGTCTTGTGTTCTGTAGTTGGAAATGTTTCCTTAAAGGTTTCTTAATCTGATGCAGGGCTTTCTTTTTATTTTACCTCCCCTCCCTGCTTCCAATTTGACATGCCAGTCAAAGCCAGCATCGGGGAACACAGCCGCTGCAGACCCCGTCATTCACACGCACCGGTGGCGTGCACCACAGCCTTGGCGAAAGTTGGCAGATTGTTCTCTGCTCTCCAGAGGAAGCTGCACTCATTTTAGGCTTTAATGGAGCTTTAGGCTTGTAGCGACTCAAATTAAACTAAATGATCGCGAGTCAGTTCTGAATCCCATGTTATGTGCTCTCTTTTTTCCCCCTTTGTTGGTTTATGACCAAGTGTGAGTTTCAGGCACTGAATAACACGGGGGCACATCCCAGATTGGAGGGAAACAGCAGCACCTCGGACCGTGTGGGCAGGGACAGGAGCCCTGCTTGAGCACCGGGCAAACTTCTGGCCAGAATGATGATGTTACAGGCTCAAGGAACTATTTCACCACAGGAACAGCAGCCACAGGTCTAAGTTCTCATGCAGACGTACTTCCACCAGAAGCCCCAGTGTTACCTCTCAGAAATGAGAAGAATGAGAAGAAACTGCCACTGTTGATCCCCTTAATTTAGATGACTAAGACCTAAATTCAGGCTCTGCAATGCCTAAAAGTTGTATGGCCTAAAATTGTGAGTCCTGCCCACGGGGGTTTTGGAGTCTCCTTCTCTGGAGACCTTTAAAACCCATCTGGATATGTTCCTGTGTGACTGGATCTAGCTGGTCCTGCTCTGGCAGGGGGACTGGACAAGATGATCTTTGAAGGCACTTTCCAGTCGCTAATGTTCTGTGATTACTGCTGTTTGACCACATGTCATGCAAAATCCCAAACTTATCTCAGAAGAGCTTCTCTACAGTTTGAAAAGCAAAACACCCAGATCTAGCAACAGAAAACATCAGGTCACCTGTCTCTGTTGATCAAAAGCCTCCTGTTTCCATCTGGAACTGGAACAAGCAGTGGAGCCCGGTGACAGGACAGGTCAAAGGGGCACACGCCGATGTGAGAAGTTAGGTTTGCATTTACACTTCTCAGATGTTAGCCACAGCCACCATCAATCTTATTTTAATACTTTTCTCAGGAGGTTGGCATCCTTCCTGAGGTAACCTCCTGAAGGATCTGCCTGTACTTGCCCCTGTGCTCTGTATGTACGTGGAGTCCCATTAGGTGAAGTCAGATGGACTCAAGAGGTCTAACAAGACAGCAGATGAGTTCTACAGCTTGATCAAGACTTCTATCATCTCTTTTCTCCCACACAGTATTTTCCAGGTCCATGCATTTTCTCATCTCCAAAGTTCCTTCCACAAAAAATTGAATTATCCAAGCTGAAGATCTCGAATGGTCCTCCCACCACAACGTTGTGTTTGGTGGCCCCGTTACATTTATTTTACAGGCAGGGGGGAGGAGAGAAGCCTCTATGATGGGAAAAATACAAAAAGGCAAAAAACTAAAATTAAAACCAGCACTTGCAGTGATTTCAGCCCCAGTGGAGAACACACATTTATTGGGAAGAATTCTCAGCAGTAATGCTGGAAATCTAACATTTTCTAGTTCAATTACAACATCAGATCCTGGATATTGGTAAGAGGCTTGTTCCTCAGAACTTTGGTGCCGAATCAATACCGCACTAACTCGTGATGCATTAAATCAGCGCGGGAGGTGTCCAAAGGTTATTAATAGTTTCATAGCCTTCCCATATTCTTCCAGACATACTTAGTTATTGTCTAAATTACTGTTTTATTGACATAAAAACAAGCATGTTATGGGTTTACACGAGGCTGTACTCCGCTCTGGCAGGGGGATTGGACTAGATGAGCTTTCAGGGTCCCTTCCAATCCCCAATGTTCTGTGAAAGAGCCCAGCTCTGAGACTGGCTGTGCATGCGATGGTCTTTCTTTGCTGGGCACCATGGCCATAGGAGGCCAAAGGCATCGCTCTAACCGTGCTCTGCTTTTGAACAACAGGACTGATGGTGACTCAAAAGCCACGGCCGTGGTTAAAGCCTGGTGCGTGCTCAGCAATATTTAAGACCTGAGTACTTGGCCAAGTCCCCAGTTATGACAGGGACCCCTTTCAGTGGAGGGGTTCATCTTCTTTAACTTCACAGAGCTGCAATGGAGGTGGCTCCATCCCACCTATTGATACCAGCTCCCTGTCTAATCGATGGAGACAAACGAGCACTCACAGAGCCCAATTCATCTGCTGCGTCTAAAATAAGGAAAAACAACCTGAAGAAGGGTCTGGTATTCATCACAGACTTGCAGGAAAGCCAAGCAGATGGCGACATGGGCACTGATGACTCCTGCATTTGGACAAACAACTCCCAGCCATGGTGTATAAACCAAGTAATACGGAAGGTGTCCTCAGTCTTGTGTCCTGCAGCTAATCCGTTCCCCTTGATCCTCCTAGATGCTCTATATGATGGCTTCAGCATTTGCTTTTTTTCCCATCAGTATCTCAATTGCTACTTACTTGGCTCAATTCCCACATTCCTCTCACATTTAGGCAGCTAAAATTTCCCTTTCATTTCCCTTCTCACGTCTTCTGACTGATGACTCTGTTAGGAGCCCACAACACAATAAATTAGAGTTTACTGTGATGATGGAGAACTTTTTAGTTTATTTTCATGAAGTGGATTATTCTCCGCTGGGATCTAGATGTTGACCTCATTGATTTTTTTTCTTTCCCCCCACATGGGCCACTGACACGGGACTGGAAGGTATCATATTGGACTGGTTAAAATCAAAACCGCTGAGCTCGCCGATCTCTGCCTATGGATTGTAGAATCATAGAGTCATTAGGGATTGGAAGGGACCTCGAAAGATCATCTAGTCCAATCCCCCTGCCACAGCAGGATCACCCAAACCAAGTCGCACAGGAACACATCCCAGCGGGATGCACGTGGTCAAGTCTCTTCCCGTGTTGGTGTAACAAAAGGGGGGAAATACCAGAGTGTTTTGCCTATGATTTGATTAGAATAAAGGATTTTATTATTAAAATACTGATCCAAGCAGCAGTCACTGATTTTTAAGGAAGGAAGAGCTGCATGATTTTCGTATGATTGAAAGAAAACAGAGCAAATTAGCCATTTTGCTCTTCTCCGAAGAATTAGTAGTTGAGCACCGGTTCCTTCTTCAGGGCTACTGCTGACAAAATTGCAGGTTTACAATCTAACTTGTTAGCATTTGCAAAAAACTACATTCCATCCTGGCATAAATTAATCCTTCATCCACGATGGTAATGAAAATCACTGAGGTTTTTTCTGCTCGTTCTTTCTTCTTTCCTTAATCCTTGGGCTTTACCTATAGCCTGCGTGCAAGTAATGCACATTAGTCAATTAATAGGCTGTTAAATGACAACAGTTCCGGGCAATTTAATTACTGTTGGTAAAAATAAGAAATGAATTATTGCATGTCAGGAACTAATTTCAGCTCCTTTCCTTGGAACAAATCAACTCTGGATGTAATCCCCCTGCCAGAGCAGGACCATCTAGACCAAGTTGCACAGGAACACATCCAGGCGGGTTTTAAATGTCTCCAGAGAAGGAGACTCCACAACCTCCCCAGGCAGCCTGTTCCAGTGCTTCATCACCCTCACTGGGAAGAAGCTCCTTCTGATATTGATATGGAACCTCCTATGTTTCAGCTAATAGAAGAACATCATCAGATCACACTATTGCATGCTGTCTCAAAAGACATGAGCATCACTTACAACCTGCTTTGGGAGAAATGGGGTGGTCAATAGATCGAGAGAGGTTTTTCTCTACTCTGCCCTGGTGAGACCACATCTGGAACAGTATGTCCAGTTCTGGGCCACTCAGTTCCAGAAGGACATAGAACTGCTGGAGAGAGTCCAGCGCAGAGCCACGAAGATGATGAAGAGAGTGGAGCATCTCCCTGATGAGGAAAGGCTGAGGGAGCTGGGTCTCTTTAGCTTGGGAAAAAGGGGACTGAAGGGTGACTCCATTAATGTTTATAAATATATGAGGGGTAGGTGTCAAGAGGATGGAGGCAGGCTCCGCTCTGTCATCTAGTGACAGGACAAGGGGCAGTGGGTGTGAGTTGGAACACAAGAGGTTCCATATAAATATGAGACGGAACTTCTCCACAGTGAGGGTGACGGAGCACTGGAGCAGGCTGCCCAGAGGGGTTCTGGAGTCTCCTGCACTGGAGAAGTTTAAGACCTGCCTTGATATGTTCCTGTGTGGCTTGGTCTAGGTGATCCTGCTGTGGCAGGGGGATTGGACTAGATGATCTTTCGAGGTCTAGGTGGTCCTGCTCTGGCAGGGGGATTGGTTAGATGATCTTTCAAGGTCCTTTCCAACCCCTAATGTTCTGTGATTTAGGCAAATCTCAGACTAATTCCAGTATTTAATACCAGGAGGAGTCACCCAGAAGCAGTCCAGAGTCTCCACCTCCCAGGTGAATGTTCCAGCACATTTCTGGAGTGAGCTGATGACTAGAGGACACCTGTCTCGGGAAGTTTATTTCACTGCTCTGAGAAATTTTTTTACAAGAAGTAAATAATTGTTAATAAAAGAGCTCTGAGACGATTTCATTTTTCTATCCTCGCGTACATCTGGAGCGGTGAACAAATGACTAACAGGCTCTTGAATGAGTGCCTAGAAGGGAGGCAAGAAAAATCACTGAAAATGGTTTTTCATTCATCCACAGCCCATTTTACACCTTCTCTCTGCTGGGATTTTGTGTTTGACTAAGAGCTCCTCACCAAACCCACAGACGGGTTTCAAACAAGCATTAGTCAACGCAAAGAGCGACACAAGGCGAAAAACAAGGTAAAAAAAACGTGGCACCACCAGGCACCTTTGCTTCTGCAAAATCTTCTGAAAAATGCACTTCATTACAGAGCAGAGACATCGGCTTCTTGGAAGTTTAAGGAGAGTTACCTGACAGTCTGAGAGCTGTGAGTGAAAAGACACCACCGTTATGTCAAAGGTTAAAATGTGAGGCAGCCCCAAGGTCCCTCACTGAAGTTTTCACTTGAAAATCACCTGCCAGAGAGCTGCCACCCAGGCTTGTGCACATCTAATGCACTTACTCTGGACACAAATATCCCTCATTAGTCCCCAGCAAGTCCAAGACCTACAGCCCCATTTACAAGTACATGGTGTGTATATGGCCCCAAAGAACCTATCTGCAGTGGTTTCTTCTCACAGCTGCACAGACAGACACCACGATGGAGACTGTGATTCCTATGATGGGGGGACACAAACAGTTTCCCTCTTTAACACATCCATAAAACAGCAAGAACTTCTTGACCAAAAACCCCTTGAGCACCCTCAAGCACATCTAGATGACCCTTTTCTGCTGTCTCTCATCCTTTCTCTCATTAGCAAGAAGGAATTATCAGATCAGAATGCTGTTGGTATCAGACCATTACATGTTTTTAAAAGTCTCTCAGGCATTTGATAATGCAAATAGTTCTTTCTGGGATGAGCAGAGTGAATGAATCCCAGAGTTCCTGTCCCTTCATCCTCTGACCTCTCATCTTCCAAAGCCTCTGGCACATCCAACATTTTCCTTCGTATTAGCTATTAAAGCAGCAGAACTCAGAACTGCTTTCCAAAGAGACTCACACACAGTCCCCCACCTGTAGTAGAGATTTACGATTTAGTTGGCTATTGTGAATAACTAGTCCCCTAGAAATTGCTTGGGTAACATCTCCTGTGACACGGGTTCTCTGCTCTGCTCTCATTCCATATTTCAGTGTTTTACATCACAGTTCCCTCTCAACAAACCTTATTAGCCAAACTTTCCAGCCTAACTGAAAATGTCAGGCCATGGAAAACAGACCAGAATTGCCACCCTGCAGCGCCAGAAGGGGCTGCTGAGGTGGATCTGGAGAGGCTTTGCTATGGCTGTAACTCACAGGGGGAGACAGCAACAGCCTCGATGGCCAGGGCAATGGAAACATGAGTGTGGCAAGATGCCTAGCTGCTGTCTTCCCTGCCTCTGAAAACCTGCTGCAATCACAACCTTCAAACAAGACTATGATGAGCTGGGAGAGATTAAAGAAATGTCTGGGCTGCAATGTGATCACCAGCGCAGTCAGAGCACACTCACACTTCAGCTCCCATCCCCTGAAGATGTCCTCCACACAAGCTGCCAAGAAACAGGATTCACAGAATCACAGAACATTAGCAACTGGAAGGAACCTCAAAAGATCATCTAGTCCAATCCCCCTGCCACAGCAGGATCACCTAGATCCAGTTGCACAGGAACATGTCCAGGTGGGTTTTAAATGTCTCCTGAGAAGACCTCCCTGGGCAGGAGTCACAATTTTAGGCCACACAACTTTGAGGAATTGCAGAGCCTGAATTTAGTTTCTTAGTCACCTTTACTTGCCCTGAAGAGCAAATCTACCTAAGTAACAAGGCTTCTCCTCCTACAAATTGCTCATAGTTAGGTACATCGGGTGCATCTAATGAAGCCAGAAGCCCCATGATGGTTATAATGAACCAGTCACCTCTGTCTAAAGGTGGTCCAAAAGCAAGGAGACAGCAACTGCCCTCCAAGCAGCTTCTCACATCACTACAACCCTGTCACCCTGTGATCTGCTGAGCCAGGCCAGGTCACCAGAACCAGGTCAACGGGTCCTTGTCCGTGCTAAGCAGTAAGGTCCACAGCCATGCTCACCAGCAGGGTCTGCACCCTCTTGCTGGTGCAATGGGAAAGGATTGCAGGCAGGCAGATCTGCTGCTTCCTTTTAATCAGTTACTTAATCAGCTTTCTTGGAATGAACTGGTTTGGCTCAACAGACTGAGTGACAAAACGTGTCAGAGCGGAGGGGGTAATAAAAACGTGCTGATAAATGGCAGCCACGCGATGGCTCCGTTCTTTTCATTTACCCTTTTGTTTCTATCAGAGCGAGTTAACCTCAGCTCCCTCCATCCATCTCTCATTGTTATTGCTGGGAAATTCAGTATTTAGCTCGAGATGTTTCGCATGATGAATTATTAAAAATCTTTAACTGTTGGACAACCTTCCAGAGGTATAAGATATTTTTTGAAAAAATTGTCCCTCGTTTTGCTGTGAGGGGAGGCAGCTAATGAAAAATGGCCCAGAATTATTGTGAAACAATTGTCTGTAGTGTAATCAAGTCTGCTTCTGCCCTCCAACTACTCCAAGATATAATGATCCATGTATCATTAAGCAGCTGCTATGGGTGCCCGAGGAAACTGGTAGAAATTTGTACCTATTGTTTTTCTTTCTCCACTTCAATCTGCTCTGCCTCCCTCCTTCCATCCCACCTCCCAACGCACTTTTAAAGTGCTTGTAGGCAGCTGCCTACCTGCCTTAGGCCACATTCTGCCATGGGATGCACTGGCGTGGCTGCACCCCAAGGCAGGTCTGGTGCCCCTGGGAAAGGAGGGTTTGATGTTCCTGGACCAAGTGGCTGCTTGACGATGGAATCTTTCACGTAAGCTCTTGAAGGGCTGTGATTTTTAACAGTGGGCAAGGGAGAGCGTGTGACTAATGGTCAATTAGAAGAGCTTTGAAATTAAACAATTGTTTGTTTAATGGTTGCTAAGTGCTGTGGACTACGGACTAAAGGCTGTGAGTGGGAGGGGGGGGGATTCTCCTCTCCCAGCCCGATGATCTCCTGCTATCAAAGGTGCAAGGCTTATTCTTTGCATCAGCTCTTAGCAGGAGCAAAAAGCATTCTTAGGGGCGACGTCTTCCCCTCTGGTCTATTTACTCCAGAGTACTTGAATCATAACAATGTTTAACAGCAAGCTGAATTTTTGCCAATAAAAAAAGGTCTTCTTGGTCCCCATCCACTTTTACTCTCTTCAAGCAGAAGGCCACAGTACAAGGTGTAGGAGGAAGCAAAACACCAGGAAAATAGGAGGTTCTACATCAATATCAGAAGGAACTTCATGATGAGGGTGACAGAGCACTAGAACAGGCTGCCCAGGGGGGTTGTGGGGCCTTCTTCTCTGGAGACGTTTAAAACCCACCTGGATGTGCTCCTGTGTGACTTGATCTAGAGGATCCTGCTGTGTCAGGGGGATTGGACTGGATGATCTTTCGAGGTCCCTTCCAATTCCTAATGTTCTGTGCTTCTGTGAATCACTGAAAGAGAGAATAGGAAAGAGAATTGTTTTCCTGAGCTCTTCAGCAAAATAATTCAATCTGGGCTTATAAATGTATTTTTCTTACATGAATGATCTCAGCTGTAAGATCTGGTGAGTGTTGTACAAGAAGCCTCTGCTGTAGTCATCAAGAGACACTAACAAGATCACAGAACATTAGGGATTGGAAGGGACCTCGAGAGATCATCTAGTCCAATCCCCCATCACGGTAGCACATTGGTATTCAAGGTGGACACAACAGCCTGCTTTGTTCTGGAAAGAGGAGGCAGCACGGTAAAGCTGCATGAAATTTTCCTGCTGAGATCTGCCCCTATGCCCCATCAAATCCAAACCAGCTTCCAAGAGTCAGCAATGGTCTAAAAAAAGCAAGACTATAAGAACTTTTTATGTGTTTGAGGGATCAAAACTCCTCATGGTAGCCCTGCTGCAGCAGAAGCCAGATCTAGCCTGACAGAAGTGTCTGATTTCAGCTTTGAAAACACACTTTTGCCCAACATCAAGTTGGATAAAAAATATTTTCCCAAACATAATTAATTTTAAAAAAAAAAGGCAATCTGTAAAACATCAATAACATGTAAGTCTTATGGTGCTCTGGTCTTTTTTTCATGAATTAGTAAAAGAAAAGGAAAAAAATGCCTATTTTTGAAATTATTATTGATTTTGCTTGTACATACCACTTCAACTTTGACCCATGAGATTTGTCTCTTCTGTAAGATCAATACAAAGCATTGGACCTTATAGGATATAATTTTTCACACCCTTTAGGTGACGTGCTATAGATTCATATTTTGGTCAGAACTTTCCCTGGGCAGCCAGGCTATGAGGATTCTCAAAGTGCTTATAATAATAAACACAAAAAGTCCCAAACCATAATTAGGGCTGGTAAGCGACTGACAACTGCCCTTCGTAGTGGCTGGGGAAGCAGAGAAGACACTGTGGTTCTCTGCTCTGTGCCAAGGACAATTTACACCCCGTGGCAGGATGCTGATGGATTAGAAGCCCCCAGATCAGAAAGCACTTCCCTTCAACAGGGTCATCAACAACTAAAGCATCACTTCTCCTCCATGTACAAAAGAGAAGAAACAGAGGGACCAATGAGGTCTAATCCATACAGGGATGATCTTCAACCAGCAAAGCAGCTCACAACACACCACACAGTCTATCCCTCACTGATTCCTGCTGATTCCTTACGATGCTCTCAGAAGAGAGATGTCACTGTCCCACTTTTACAATGAGCACAGCAAGAGTCACCTATTCATAGCTACAAGTCAGAGCCAAATGTGGGGATCCCAAAGGATCACAGGTCCTGCTGTACTGCACCTTCTACAGTGGAGACACCTCCAAGCAGGACGACTCTTCTGCATGTCTACCCTGATGTAGGTAGGGTAACCAACCCTGATGAGATATCAGGAAGCTGTTAAACTTCTTGCCCCTGACATGGAAACATTTGTTTTCTTTCTTCTGAAGCAGCTGCTGTGGCTTCACGTGGTACCTCCCAACTCTTTCACAGGTCACATAGATCTGTGCTCTCCCTGCTGCCCTGTCCATCCTGGGCTGAAGCTCCCTGGCTCACCTGAGTTCCTCACGCAGAAGTGGATCCATCGCCTGTCACCGTCCCTAAACTCTTTGTAGATGCCAGGAGAGGCACATGAGGCCAACACACCAGCTCTGCACTGGGGAACAAGCAGTCCATGTCCCATCAAGCTGAAGGGGAAGAGTTTCATCGCCTCTGTCATGGTCTCTGAGGACATCATAGAATAATAGAATCATTAGGGATTGGAAGGGACCTTGAAAGATCATCTAGTCCAATCCCCCTGCCACAGCAGGATCACCTAGACCAAGTTACACAGATGACCCTCAAGGACAGCCCCGTGGCTCTCCTTTAGCTCTGTCTAGCTGTGACACGGGCAACGTCTCAGCAAGGAGATGTAACAACAAAAGCATCAACCAGGTGTTACTGGTGTCACTGGACTGGCACGAGGTTCAGCAGAAGTGCAACTCAAAAGGTCCAGCCTGCTGCTTCCTCTCATTGCACAGGAACTGCGTCAAGGAGGAAACCATGATGTGGTAACAGCCCTCCACAGGAGAAAGAAAAGATGCCCTTTGTGATGCTTTTGGAGAGCACAGAATAAAAGATGAGGCCTTAGTGCAGAATTAGTGATGACCACCAGCATGGATCATACCAGGTGTTCTCTGAGCAAGGTCCAACAAACAGGATTTCCTTCTCTCTGTTACCAAATGCACACCAGGAGAACCACCAAAGCATCAGGGTCATTCTTTCACATGAATGTACTTGTGAAGTCTTGCTAAAATCTGAGGGTCTGAAACAAAAGTTAGAGCAGTCTTGACACTGGGAGTAGAATCACAGATGAGAGAAAGAGAATGTATTTAGACACAGTGAGCCACAAGTGACATGGGAAAAGAAAACCTGGGGAAATAAAACCCTCATTTTAACAAAGTTCTAAAATAAATTATCTAAATTTTGGGGGAAATCAGAGAACAGAAAAACTTAGTTCCTTACTTCTCCCTTCCAACTTCAAAGGGAAGACCCGGTTTCTTACACATGGCATAAGAGGAGCGTTTATCCCAGAACAGCCGCGTGCATCCCGCAGAACAGAGGCTCTAAAATGAATGCCTCTTCCCCTGGAAGTCCTAGCAACACAGAACACTCTCCACAAGCTCCTCTGACCACCAAACTCCTACTGGCCACCCAAAATTATTCTGGTGTCTACCGATTTCTATCAGATCTATCTCAGCCAAGAGGAAACAATCCATCTCACTGCTCTGTGTAATTAGTGCTCCTATTCTCAGGGTGCTTCTAGGGCCCCTTTAGGAAGATAAAAGCCCCTGTAATATTCACTTTGGATGTCATCAAGACTCATTGATGCATAGAAATGTGCAGCACTGCAGAACCTGGGCTGCACACTGCAGTGATATGGGCTAGGGTGCAGCCTTCACAGGAGTAATTAGCACATCGTCGCCTTCTTGTCTGACAGACAAACAACGGAACCAAAGAGGAGCACAGACAGACAGATGGATTCAAATACCTTTGTCTAGCTGCTGGTGTCACATGTATGCTAGTGTTTTTCTTCACAGCCACCGATGAGACCCCCAGAAGCACAGGAATATCGGGGACCTGAACAAGCAGCTTTGTGTTCAGTCCTGCCGCAGAGCCCCAGTTAGCTCCCAGTAGGGAGGTCTGTGCTGGGTCTGATGTGTTTGCACCTAAAAACCAGTGCAGTAGGAACAAGGGCTCCTCAGAACAGTTGTTACTCACCAGGAAAAGGAACCACCCTCCTGGGGTAAACCAGTCATTTTCCACAGAAGCCCTGCTGCAGGGTGCTGTGTGCTGTGTACCAGTTCTCCCACCACTTGCTGGTGTCACCAGGTGCTGTGGCCAAAACACACCAGGGCAAAGCCTCCTTCACTCCAACCCCAGCACCCTCTGCATTTGCAGACAACACCTCTGAAGTCTGTCCAGCGAGGGTCTGGGGCAGGGGCTGGCAGTTGGCTCTTGTCTGATGCCACAGCCCTGAGCCAGCCCGGAGGAGAGGAGTTTGAGAGATGAAACAAGCAGAGATCTGACATGGGTACCCCTGCGCTGCCAGAGGACTGCCACAGCTCCATCCCAGCCACGGCAGCGGAGCGACTGCAGCCACGGGTGCCACGCAGCAGCTTCCCTGGGACGGTCTGGGGACACCTTCCAGATGTGCCGTCCCCACGCAGCCTCAGAAACATAATTAGACCTGGGATTTATCCCACACTATTCCACGTGCTTTCAGCAGGCTGATTGTGTGCCGCTCCCTGAGGAGCCCCGATGTAATTTGGAGCTTCCTCAGAGCTGCAGGAACCAGCAGGGGGGCACTTCGATAGCTCCACATAACATCTGCAGCACCGAGGTGATTCCTTTTGGGCCAGGGCTGGCCTCCTGCCGTGCCCACATGATTTTACTCCTGTCAGCACATCTACAGCTAATCATCTGAAGCATTTTCCGGGGAGCTGGATGGAGCTGTGTCTCCCAGCCGCTGCTTCTCAAACGGGCTGTCCAGGCTGTTTTGGCAGAGTGGTTGGACGTAATTAGGATCAGTCTCTGGTTATGGCCGTGCCAGACCAGAGGCAGAGGGCACTGCTCAGAGTGGGAAGAGGAAAAGCCAAGGGCAACGATTAAAACAGATTATTATACACTTCTGAACTAACATGTGGAATCAATAGCAAAACATTAGCAGCTGTGCTCAGCTGTAGAAAAGCCTCCAGTCTTACTGTAACCAATAAAAATAAATTATGGACTGAAAGGGACGGTGGAAAAAAATAGCAGGGAGACCAGAGCAGCATTCAAATAAAACATGTAATATAAACACCGAGAATCATTCCTGACCTGGAACCAGGGGTTGCTCAGTTTGTCCTCTGTGTCTGCGTGTGGGTGCGTCACGGCCACCAGCTGAAGTCACGCCTTCCTTCACGGCCTCTGTGATACCCACCAGGGCAACAGCTGTGAGGGTGGAAGAAGGTGATAATCAGAGTGGGGAAGGAAAACTGTGGCCCTGAGAAGTTTGCAGCACCATCTGAACCACTGGCGAGCACCAGGTCAGCCAGAAGGAAGGGAAGGACCTCACTTGTTGGTTAAAAGCACAAACCAAGGACAGGAGCGTTTTTGTTAAGTGCAGTGGTTGCTCAAGGATGAGAAGCAAGTGCAAGATTTAGTTCCACCATTCTCTAACTGCAGTAATTCACTACTAATCACAGAACATCAAGGATTATAAGTGACCTTGAAAGATCATCCAGTCCAATCCCCCTGATACAGCAGGATCACCTAGACCAAGTCACACAGGAACACATCCAGGTGGGTTTTAAACATCTCCAGAGAAGGAGACTCCACAATCCCCCTGGGCAGCCCCTTCCAGGGATCTGCCATCCCCACTGTGCAGAAGTTCCTTCTCATATTGATGTGGAACCTCCTGTGTTCCAGCTCACATCCATTGCCCCTTGTCCTATCCAGAGACTAATGTGTGTGATGATAAAGCTGGGTCAGAGCAGGATATTAACCATTAGGGTTAAGAAATCCTTAGAAAACAAATCTATTAACACACACTGTAAGATAAAAAAGGTGTGATTCTTCTGTGAACCTCACTGCAGTTCTCCATCCTATTCACACAGGTCACAGTACTGAAGTAAAAAAGAATTAACAGATGTTTAAGGTTTAAGATTAAGAGATAGGAGGTTCCATAAAAATATCAGAAGGAACTTCTTCCCAGTGAGGGTGACAGAGCACTGGAACAGCCTGCCCAGTGGGTTGTGGAGTCTCCTTCTCTGGAGATGTTTAAAACCCACCTGGACATGTTCCTGTGCAACTTTGTCTAGGTCATCCTGCAGTGTCAGGGGGATTGGATTGGATGATCTTTTGAGGTCCCTTCCAATCCCTAATGATTCCATGATTCCATGATCTTGAAGGTCCCTTCCAATCCAAACCATTCTACGACGCCACAATGATTTAAGCTCTGAAAATAAACCCTGGCGTGATTTTAGTAGAAATGTGGAAGCTAATTCTGCTTTTTAATTTCCACTTAAATAAACTTGTGACTTTCAGTGATAATTTCAGCGTGACTGGTCAGAGATGAAGCTAACAAAAGTAACAAGTGTTAATTGACCCATATTTAATTTTAATCTAATCTGACGGTCAAGAGTGACTAATTAACTTTACAGAACAAATGAAGACTTTGTTAAATATCCAATTTCTTCATCCCTTCAGTTTTGATGCTAGAGCCCATGAGAAATCATCCCCGACGTTGCCAAGGCATCTCTACACAGGACACAGAAGAGCCGAGTGTGTGTTTGTAGGCTTCATAAGGAAAGGAAGGACATTGGGAGAAAAGGAAGAATAAAGCCTTTAACACAAGTAAAATGAAGTAAAAAATGAGGTGATGATTACCTGTGACACTGGAATGGATTTAACAGACAGCCAGCAACATGTAAAGGAGGCAGAATAGCACCAGCTCTTTCTTCGAAGAAGAATTAACACAGTGAGAAATGACTTGCTGACCATCACAAAGAACCTGTGGCAAAACCAGAGGGTAAAACCTTAGCAAAAGGAGGCTTCAGAGGTTTTGTTCTCTCTCACACAAGATTTTTAGACCCTCAAAAATCATTCCTTGTTTTGAACCTATTCAGGTTTTTCAGCTCTACCAAAATTCAGGCAAGACAAGGGAGAAATCACCTTTGCTGCCCCAGAACAACTACTGGCCTGGAAGACAGGAGACCCAGATGCCAGGTCCTCTCCTGCTCGATTCAGTGAACAGATACAGACCTCACTGAGTCCCAGACTGCACTTATAGACTGTTTCTGCATTATTTTAGGGGCATTGTGTCTGTTAGTAGAACTTCCCCTTAAAACAAGACACTGTCAGACAAAACAGTATCTGCCACCCCAAATTTAGGGGGTTGGTCAGCCCACATTTTTCCTCTGAAAGACACTTTTGTTAGAGAATGTCTTATCAGCTGCAGTCACCACAGTTCAACTCCACACTCAAACCCAGGCTGTCTTTCTTTTCTCTAGTTGCTGTGATTTGTTCCTTGGCTGTAACTCTCCCTTCCTTTGACAATGGGGCTTCATGAACTGGAAACAAAGTGGGAGGAGGAGATGCCTACACAATCTCCCCCCACGGAGGCTGTTTCCTCACTTTCCTTCAAAACCACTATCTCCACAGAGACAGAAAAAAGCTTGTGGTCTGCATTTTGCACCCCAGATTCCTTCTGTGCCTCCTTTTTTTGTGTAATCTAAGAATAGCTTGCTCTCCTCAGCCTCCATGGAAGCCAGAAGGCCAGCACCTGCAAAGCAGAAGTTGCCCTCATTCCCACTAGCAGCTACGCCTGTGCCTCTATCTCTGCACTGCAGGGAGGATGCAGCAACTCCTCCTTAGAGGAAACTGTAGGGGAAAACTTGTTTAATCCTCACAGGAAGCCATAAATACCAACATCTCCATCCTAGCATGGCTCCTAAGTGATTTGTGCAAAGTCTGACAGCAAATGAATGTCTAGCTCAAGGAACAAACCCATGGATCCTTCCTGACCTGCCTCACAACATAATTCACTCCTCCTCCCCGTCTCTGCTTTGTTCCCTGAAAAATGGGCTCTACCACACGCTGCGTGCTCCCAACTGCAACTCCACGCTGCGGTGCCCAAAAGCACGAGGAGTCGCTGGGGGAGAATTAACTCATCTGTGAGACCTGAAACTCTGGTCTCTGCCTCTTCACTCCAACTCTAGGGTGTTGGGGTTTATCAGTTTTTAACTAATCATCCAGGGCCGTACTCCTCCATCATCAGGCTGGTTGAACTGAAAAGCCTGACGTCCTCTGTCTTTAACCACATCCAAAACCAAATGAAAAGTCCATGTAGGACTGTAATGGATTCACTAACTTAGCAGAAACAAGTACTCCTCCTATGAGTGTGGTCATCATCTTTAAACGTTACTAATCCTTCACTCTATCTTCCTTCCATCCCATTTTAAATCCTTAACTAACCCACTCTTTCAGTCTTTGCTAGTTAATACCCCGTTATAACTCATTTACAGTCTCCCATCACTAAAACATTTCCAATATTTTATCTGGAGGCTCTGACTGAAAAGTCCAACTGCAGGAGCAGAGCAACTGCTGACACTGGAGCTACTGAAACACCTGGAAACAGGCACCAGCAAGGGAAGGAGAATCAGTTTGCTCAGAATGCCCTGCTGAGGCAGTTCACACACTGCTCTGAGAGCTGCAGAACAATCCCTGTGGCAGGAGTAAGGGTTTCTGGAAAGGAGGTGGCCACATGCTGAAAAAGTAAAATCAACAGCCAGAAGTGATGTGAAGTAAGGTCCTGGGGACACGTAATTAAAAACAAGAGATGAAGTCCTCCATTTCTATTCATTTAGCTATTGCTTGAAAAGATGATCATCAGGAAACACTCAAGATCAGGTAGTGGTGGAAATAGAGATTTATTTTAACCACAATCCTAAAAGCCACAGAAAAGTTAGCTACAGACTTACTGCTGAGAACTACAGAACATTAGGGATTGGAAGGGACCTCAAAAGATCATCTAGTCCAATCCCCCCAACACAGCAGGATCATCTAGATCAAGTTGCACAGGAACATAATATATTCAGGGGGGTTTTAGATGTCTCCAGAGAAGGAGAGTCCACAACTCCCCTGGGCAGCCCGTTCCAGTGCTGTCACCCTCACCATGAAGAAGATAATTCTCCTATTGATGTGGAACCGCCTACATTACAGTTCACACCCATTGCCCCTTGTCTCGTCATTAGATGCCACTGAGCAGAGCCTGGCTCCATCCTCCTGACACCCACCCTTCACACGTTTATAAACATTAATGAGGTCACCCCTCAGTCTCCTTTTCTCCAAGCTAATACACTGATTCATTGACAAGGGCTATTCCAAGCCCAATCCATCAGGATTTTAGAACTCTGGATTCCTCCTTTCTCAGCCTATCAGTCCCTTTGGCTTGGACAGAAGAATGTCTGCAAATCATAGAATCATTAGGGATTGGAAGGGACCTCGAGAGGCATCCAGTCCAATCCCCCTGCCACAGCAGGAGCACCTAGACCAAGTCACACAGGAACACATCCAGGTAGCTCTTAAACATCTCCAGAGAAGGAGACTCCACAGCTCCCCTTTGCAGCCTGTTCCAGTGCAAAAGAAATGAGAAATCCCATGTCTTTGTACACCCAGCTCAATTTCCTTGGGATAACACATGACTTGGAAGGCATCAAAGTCCAGAACAAAGATGTTATCAATGTTTTCCTAGAGCTGGTTGTTCTCAAAACACTGTGCTCGTTGCCACCTTATCTATGCTAGTAACCCCATTAGAGGCTGGGCCAGCCTCTCAGAAACTTCTCTTACTCAATCAATGACCTCGTTTCCATGGCAGGCTAACACGAGGTGCCATTGATGATGACTTGATTTCCTTTCGCATCTGAAGTGGAAAAGGAGAAGACAGACTAAATGAAATCCCATCCATCTTAATGAAATACAATTATATTCTCCTTATTAATCATTTAAAAATCAATATGTCTCTTCTTGGCAAACCCAGCCAGAATTTGTCATTCCATGCCAGGCCTCAATACATCTTGTCCTGGAGTGATTTTTATAAGTTCAGTCACCTGTTTCCCAGGGTAAACAACAGGGTTTGTGCCGTGATGAGAGCGCGAAGCACAGCCCTGTCAGGGAGGCTAAAAGGACAGTCTACATGTTTTCATCAGTAAAAACAAACATTTCCTTCCTCTGTACATTTTTAACTGAGCAGTGTTCACTGTAGTATCAAAAAAACCCAGGTTTAGATAAAACCCAAGGCCCGTGGATCGACTGCTATGTGCAGTTTGACACCGAGAGCTATTTATCTTGTCGGTAACAGCACCGTTAGTTTGTACCATGGAAACTAATCTCATATATTGGATGGGATGGCAATACTTGTACAAACTTGTTTGCAAATCTCGGGGTCTGAAAGGAAAGTGTGAGCTGGATTTCTTCCTGTGCCCATTTCTGCTGACTCAGAAAGAATCACAGAACAGTAGAGATCGGAAGGGACCTCAAAAGATCACCTAGACCAAGCTGCACAGGAACATATTCAGGTGGGTTTTAAACATCTCCAGAGAAGGAGACTTCACAACCCCACTGGGCAGCCCCTTCCAGTGCTCTGTCACCCTCACAGGGAAGAAGGCTCTTCTTAATGTCATCTAGCGATAGGACAAGGGGCAATGGGTGTAAGCTGGAACATAGGAGGTTCCACAACACTATGAGGAGGAACTTCTTCACAGTGAAGATGACAGCAGGGGAATTGGACTAGATGATCTTTCCAGGTCCCTTTCAATCCCTAATGATTCTATGATTCATATTGATGTGGAACCTCCTATGTTCCAGCTCACACCCATTGCCCCTTGTCCTATCATTAGACAACACTGAGCAGAGCCTGGCTCCATCATCCTGACACCCACCCTTCACATATTTCTAAGCATTAATGAGGTCACCCCTCAGTCTCCTCTTCTCCAAGCTAAAGAGACCCAGCTCCCTCAGCCTTTCCTCATAAGAGAGGTGTTCTACTCCCTTCAACATCTTCATGCTCTGCACTGGACTCTCTCCATTATCAAAAATTCCCATATTTATTCTCTTTATCTGCTTCAAATGCACTGAACATAAAAAATTTTGGCAGTTACAGCATGCATTATCTTGAAATAAAAAGGAATCATTAATTGAATAAAGGTTTGTGGGAGGCTGCTCCGATCCTCTAATTGGTAGCACAGGCAACAACAGGTCATCCCAGAATGACATTTATATGGGCTACTGGGTTACTTATTAAAAATTGTGTGAGGGGGAGTAGAATCCTTTTTTTCCCCTCAAAAAAATGCCCCAATAACTGAAACAACCAGCATGAAAAAGAACTACCAAACAAGTCTGACCAGCTTGCAAAAACACCTTCCCAGCAGCCCCTGTTCACCCTTTTTGAGGCTGGTGGGGCTACTAAATTTGCTTTATGTAACTATGCCAAACCCTCCCCTCTTGGCCAGCCAGGGGGATGCGGGGTGGTGCATGTCACCATTCACCACTGGTGTGGGTTTCTTCTCTTTATTCCATCACCCTCCTTTGCTTTCTGTTCCAAAATGGAGTCAAACACCTTTTCACTGCATTTCAATATTTACCTGCCCAAGGTAAACACGAGAGCCCCAAAGACCGACGTTCAATATGTATTGAGTTTCCTCTTTGCACACGGACACACGGGACCTGCCAGGACGGATGATATTTCATACCTCTAAACCCCATGTTCTGCTTTAGTAAACAGTGTCAAGGTGCTTCAGAGGAAGGCAAAAGAAATTCATCAATAAATAGACACACTGAACAATAATCCAGGGCGGAAAGGACGTCTGGAGGGCATCTGGCCCAAACCCCACTGAAAGCAACACCCTTCTCCAGCCAGATTTGCTGTTCGTACACAGAATGTGCGGGTAGGACCTGAGATGTCATGGGGACAAGTGGTCCCAGGCTCCAGCATCACCCTGTCCAGCACAGCTCACCACTGGGCACGCCAAGACAAGGAGTCTGTGTGTGCCAGCACGTGTTCATACTCCTCACAGCCACAAGGACACGACAGCTATGCAGTTCATCCAGCACCTGCCACCACTTCAGAGACTGCTCTCTACAGCTCTCGAGCATTTTCCTTTAAGTTAAAAGAGCATGTTAACTGTTAGTAATAAACACAGTAGAAGGAAATAATGGGGGATTCAGAAAATCTTTTTTCTTTCTTATGGCTTGCTTGAAAGGTTTTGCTCTTATCTACTTCACATCACACACCTGGGACACCTCAGAACCAAGAGACAACATTTACTCTATAGAAAACTGGCCTAGGCACTCCCAACAAATGTACTTCATAGACCTGTCTGCCAATTCATGTGGCCTCTGCTGTTCCCACAGGTGTAATCTGGGGAGTCTGACACAGCCCACTCGAGCTGCAAACAGAAGACACATAGACAGCTGCCCTGCTCCTTCATTCTTCCCCTCAGACAGGCTTCACACCTATGGTACCTGAGAGCTTCTCATGGGACTTTCCTGTTGAACCACTAACTCATAGTCAAACCCCAAACCTAACAGCAGAACTTTCTGGTTAAGTTTGCCATTAGTTGGAGCTGCCTGCAAAACCAAAACTGGTCAATTCTGCCACCAGGAGCTTTGGCTCAAGCCCACAGGGTTGAAATTGTAGAGCTTCTTACGCAGGACCTGTACTTCACATGGAGTGCCTCCAGCAGCAAGGAAACTCTAGGGATCAGTCACAGAATCACAGCACATTGGGGATTGGAAGGAACCTCAAAAGATCATCCAGTCCAGTCCCCCTGCCACAGCAGGATCACCTAGACCAAGTCACACAGGAACATATTCTGGTGGGTTTTAAATGTCTCCAGAGAAGGAGACTTCATAAACCCCCTGGGAAGCCTGTTCCAGTGCTCTGTCACCCTCACTGGGAAGATATTTATATGGAACCTCCTGATATTCCTTCTGATAATTATATGGAACCTCCTATGTTCCAGCTTACACCCATTGTCCCTTGTTCTATCACTAGATAATGCCAAGAAAAGCTTGGCTTCAACCTCCTGACACCCACCCTTAACATATTTATAGACATTAATGTGGTCACCCCTCAGTCTCCTCCAAACTAAAGTGACCCAGCTCCTTCAGTCATCAGGAAAATGTTAATGACTCTGCTGACATCACAGTGAGAAGGTTGTGCTTGATCACCTCAGTCATGCAGAAGAAGATGGTTTGGTGCTCATCATCAGCACCAATGTGATACCAGCTCAAGCAGCAGTTTGTGCCTTCCACAGCATCTGTCCCACTGTACTGAAGGACATCCAAACCTTCAGTGTCTCAGCCAAGAGAGTGCAGTGCAATGAGCCTCGATGGGACAAGTCATCTCATGCTGGGCACCAGGACCTGTGCTGCTGCTCAGGTGCTGAACTCACATCTGAAGAACAAAACCACAGTTATTCAACACATCCAGACCATGATGTGTTTATGAATGGGATTAGAGATGCTGTGATTATCCTCCACACTCAACGACTAGTTTAACCATTAAGGAAGTCCCCTCCCTTCTTTCACCCCAGGTTACTGCCCAAATACAATGGGCTCTCATCATTTGCATTTAGCCCATTGTAATTCCAGTCACCTACACAAGTTTTAGATCAACATTTAATATTTACAGGATAATAAACTACAGGTGTATATTTAGATAAGCATAAGAACCCCACATGGAGCCTATTGTCTCCTGTTTTTCACAGTGTATTCTATTTTCTCATGCATTTCTGCATATTAAACACTTCAGTTCCTTCAGCCACGCTGATGGTACTTGTGTGAGGACAAACTACACGGAGATGCCACCACTCCTGTCCCTGCAAGCTCCTCTGTACGATCTGTGTTCCAAAAAGACGGAGCTGACTGGCTTTCTAAAAATCTCTAATTTACTGAAACTGGTTTCTCCTCCTCTCCTTTGCCTCCCTGAGCCCCAACTCACACGCGATGCTCTCCTTTCTCTCCATCAGTCCTGTTGTCCAAATTCAGAACTGTTTAGGGTCAAAAACCCAAGCATTTTCCAACTGCTAAGGAAGGAGAAGGATTACTGTGCTTTGAAGTTCAAACCGTGTCTTTTGTCATCTTTCCTGTTTGTTTTCAGCTCCCCCATCGCCAGCAGTGCAGCGGATTTTACAGGCAGCCTAACGCAGAGCAGATGCTGATTAAAGGAAATGTGGGTTTCAGTGTGACATGTGAAAAAATACCTCTTGCTCTAGTCTAAAGCACCATCTTCCTAATGAGTTTCATTTTATTAACTGTTGGGCAGAACTAGAAGGAGCTTGTGTTTAACTGAGACAGAAGTTTTTACAGCCAACCTGATGGACAGTGAGGAAGCCATTAAGACTGACCAGGAACCTGCTGTCTGCCCTGAGGGCTCAAATACAGGGTGTGGGGACACATGGGCACCCCTCCCTTGCACACATGGAGCCAGGCCAGAGGACTGCTTGGAGTTGGGCTTCATTTAGATTAAAAATACCCATTCTCTGCCCTATGGAGCTAGTGCTGAAGGATTTTAGTGAAGCTAGGAAGGAGGGAATAGGAAAAGATTCCAAGAGCCCAAATTCCAAGCAGAGACATCACCTCAGCAAGTGTTTGTAGGTGTTGCTCTACGTGCTGTCTGCCTGTAGCTCATGCTGTGCCTCTTCTACACACCAAAGACACAGGCTGCCCCAAGTGCTGGTAGCCTGAGCAAACACTGCACATGAAAGCCAAGGAGCACAGAGAGAACTTACCTGTGAGACAAGATTTAACAGCAGCAGAGGATGTTAGTGCACGATGATGATTTTTATGGCTCTGTGAAACGTGTCTGTTTCCTCTGGCTGACAATCCAAATGAATTTTACCTGGGGTGCAGGTGGGACACACAAGGGTATGTTTCATTAGGCTTTAATTTCTGGAATATGCTCCTGTAACAGTACAAAGTTGAGCAGCTTGTTCACAGCTCCAGCTTTCAAAGGAACTAGAGGAACAGGTTGCTTCAGGCCCAGTCCTGGAATGACTTAACTCAGTAAAACAGCTTCAGAATTCAAGATGACCACGATCTGATTCTGAGTTTCCCTGTCCCAGCCCTTCAGCAGAAGCTGATACAGGTTTTCTGTGCAGTGACATTTAACCTGCGTGTGTGAGGCAGGCAGTGACAAAGGCTTCTGTTCTCTGCACCGTATCTGTAACAACATCTGTATGTGAAAGCAAAGAATAAACAGTGAAGTAATCTGGAGATTAAATTACTGAATTTCTAAGCGTGCCCCACTCCTTTTGTTGGAAAACCAGGAAGCACAAGCTCAGCTTTACATGTGATTTGCATTCCCAGTCAAGAGCATTTGCAATACTGCAGAGAATAACTACAAGGCATTGAAACTCCTTCTGAGCTGTAGAATCCAAAGCTCCCTTCCCTACATTTACAAATGATCTCTCCAGTTACACAGCCTCTTCATTGCGCATTGTACCTGATTTTGCTATTGCACATCGGGTCAGGATGTCAGACTGCTGACCTGGGGGAAGGAAGGGTTTGGGGGAAACAGTCTACAAGACACTTCCATGATGAAGTAACTGACTGTGGGTCACAAGTCAGGATCAGGCTATCGTGTGAGGTAACAGCTTTGACAATTCACTGACTGCTATTTTTTAGTGGAAATTAATTGTTACCCAGCTTTAAAAAGAAGCCAAGAAACTAAGTTTTCATCTCCCTCTCACCCTTCCTGCCGTCACACACCAATTCACTGTCAGCCTCACACCATCATTCCTTATCCAGACAGGAGACAACAGCCTTGAAGACTCAAATAAAACCTTTTCAGGGTCCCCCAGAATCCTGCTTCCTCATCCTATTCCAGCTGAGAACCAGCCTTCAGACCCCTCCAGCACAGTAACCCAGATGAGCCCTCTGAAACTTCTTTTCTGGAGTTTCACGTGTCCTTCACATGATGACTCCAAGTACTCCACAAGAACCACTATAGATAGGTGAAGTAACTCTGAACAACTTTTGGGAGATTGGATGGGCCAAGTGTGTTTCCACATTGTCTGTGTTCAGATCGTTTCAAATGAACATGGATGGGAACTGACAGTGAGAGAGAGGACACAGCACAGAGGACCTCAGAATGAAACTTCCAATCACATATTCAGGTCACTGAGAAAACAGACAGACGTCACTCTTTACATACTTTGAAGCCAACAGGGGGTTCACTGCTCTGCAGTCATTCCTGGGGCACCACTGGATACCAGCACATCCTATACAGTCAAGCCTGGCTTAGACTTACAGCTGACCATGAAAAGGAAAATAAATGCAGGCTGGTTCTCATGAAGGTATCATCCATGCATCAACACACCACGAGCCACAGCAGGTTGGGATTCACATGGGGTTTGCCACAGCTGGCAGTTTAGGTTTATCACAGGGCTTGGTCTCGACTTGTTCCATCTTCCTACAGAAAGCAGATACCGTTCCTGTGAAGCCTATTTGTCTGCCTGACACCTTCTCTTTCTCCAGATCCAAAATATAATTACTACTAGCTTCTTCTCACTGCTTCGGGCTTCTTGGGATCTCACCTTCTCAACACTGTTGTCAGAATTCTCCTTCTAATTGAAACCCCCGATAGGCATTTTAGCAGCTAATGTGTGTGATTACAACCTCTCCAACTGCTGTCAACCTTACAATTACAGGAAATCTAATTCTTCCTTGTCTGAGGTTTCTGTTACCTGAAGTTCCCCAACAGGGATGGAGGAGCATCACCAAAAAAAAAACCCATAGAGCACATTAACAAGCTCCTTCAATGCAATAGTTAAGAGTTATCAATATTCAATTACAAAAAACTAAGTTTAAGTAAAGATTTAAAATCGAGGACCTAACAGCGGGTTTGGGACAAAACGTGCAGCTCCATCCATGATAAGGCTGATCTCATTTAGTTCAGGAGTAAGGAGAGTAAGGAGAACAAAAGCTGCTACCAGAAGGTGCAAGCAGAAGCCACACACACAAGACAGAAGCAGCAGCACCCCAGGAGCCTCTCTATAGGTTTCAGGGTGCCCTAATGCCACTATGTTCTCATAGCTCCTGCCTGCGACACCTGCAGGACCAGCTGGTTTTGACAAAGCAAAGGTTAAGCAGCATTCAATCAGATAAACACTGAAAATCACGTCACCCAGAGAATATTTAGAGCAACAAATTGTCCTATCAGGGCTACAGAACCAAGCAGAATTTAACTACAAGTCCTCCAGCCTGGTTGTTTCCCTGCAAGTCATTTCCTAGGCTGCCCCAACCCACACAGGGCTACATCCTTAGTTTATGTAAAGAACCGCAGCTCTGTTGATGTCAGCAAAGCTGTGTCAACGTAGACGAGCTGAGGGTGCAGTCCCAGCTCAGGACTTCAGTGGAGACAGACAGGAAGAGATAAAAGGAGGAAATATCCTTCACCACAGAACAATAAAGACACTGCAGATCACTACAGTTCACATCTAAAACTAAACAGCATCGTACTCTGAGGCTGCACCTTGAGTACTGTGTCCATTTTGGGGCACCTCAGTACAAGGGAGACATCCAGGTGCTAGAGCGAGTACAGAGGTGGGCGATGAAGCTGGTGATGGGCCTGGAGAACAAATCTTATGAGGAGAGATTGAGAGAGTTGGGGCTGTTTAGTTTGAGGAAGAGGAGGGTAAAGGGGGACCTCATCACTCTCTACAAATATCTGAAAGGACATTGCAGAGATGCTGGTGCTGGTCTCTTCTCACAGGTCATTAGTGACAGAACAGAGAGAAGGGCTTCAAGCTTCAACAGAGGAGGTTTAAACTGGTCATCAGGAAAAAATTCTTTACAGAGTGGTCAGGCACTGGAATGGGCTGCCCAGGGTGGTGGCTGAGTCACCATTCCTGGATGAGTTTAAAAGATGTTTAGATGTAGTGTTCGGTGATCTGGTTTAGGGGTGAGTTTGTGGAGTAGGGCTGATGGCTGGCACGATGATCCCAGGGTCTTTTCCAGCCTGAGTGATTCTGTGGATCTACAATGTGAATTTGCAGGGAGAACTGGCACCTCCCTTTTATTCCAACCGCACCGGCAGTTTCTTAGGCAGCAACAGCAGGGAAAGGGCAGAGCAGGACGCTGGGGGAACCTCATGTTTATGAAATCAGTGTTTCACAAATTGCTCCCAAGTCATTACTACAGTCCAGGTACTTTGGGTACTGCAGGCTCATGGCAACCACATTTGCCACATAGAGACCTGAACGCACTATGGGACCACGCACAGTGAATTCACAGAAATTTCAGGGACAGGGGTAAATGGACAGAGAAGAGGGACCGAAGAAGGTACCCACTAAGGTAAAGGTGGCAGCACTATGAGATCCCAGAGTCCACACAGGAGCTAACCTCAGATTTCACAAGTTCATTGCTCACAGCACTTCTCCCTAGTTTTCATCCTCCTATCTACCATGGGTATCTCTTCCTCACCTGCTTCACAGAAATTCATACAATTTCACAATTTTGGTAGCAGAGAGGAGTTCAAAGCCCAGCTCGTGTCCAGACTCATTCTGTGCAGACAGACCTTATCTTTCCAACGCACCAGCCCCAGACGGGAAGGTGTGAGCAACCTCAAACTTTTAATTGTTTAGGATCTTGATCCAGCCGTCCAGACTGAAGATCTCTGCAGTAACAAAGCTGGAGTTAAATGGTTCCTTAGCTTCTGCTGCTGTGAAAAGGGCAAAACTGAGCATCTGCTTAAAGGCAAAATCATTTCGATTTGCTGTAGAGCCCTGGGACGGAATTTCAGCTGCACCTGGAACAAGGCTGAGGTGAACCACTTTCACACCAAGTCTTGGGAAAAGGGTGTAAATTCTTGTTCATTCATGCTCCGTTTCACAAGTTTTGTGAAAAAATAGCATTTTATATATATATATTTATAAAGTTCACACCATGAGATCCTTGTGCATGGGTTGGGATTCCCTGTTACGACTACAACTTATTGCTGTCTACAACTACCTGAGGGGTGGTTGTGGCCAGGAGGAGGTTGCTCTCTTCTCTCAGGCAGCCAGCACCAGAACAAGAGGACACAGCCTCAAGCTGCGCCAGGGGAAATTTAGGCTTGAGGTGAGGAGAAAGTTCTTCACCGAGAGAGTCATTGGCCACTGGAATGGCCTGCCCAGGGAGGTGGTGGAGTCGCCAACTCTGGAGCTGTTCAAGGCAGGATTGGACGTGGCACTTGGTGCCATGGTCTAGCCTTGAGCTCTGTGGTGACAGGTTGGACTTGATGATCTATGAGGTCTCTTCCAACCTTGATAATACTGTGATACTGTGACCATTCAATTATGGCTTTCATATTAAAGATTAGTAACAGAACACTCCATAAAATCCAGTGGTTGGACACAGACTGAAGGTTTGGGGTGTGTTTCCTTCAAATTATTGGTGTGAGCTGGAACACAGGAGGTTCCACATAAATAGGAGAAGGAACTTCTTCGTGGTGAGGGTGACAGAGCACTGGAACAGGCTGCCCAAGGAGGTTGTGGAGTCTTCTTCTCTGGAGATGTTTAAAACCCAGCTGGATGTGTTCCTGTGCGACTGGATCTAGGGGATCCTGCTGTAGCAGGGGGAATGGACTTTTGAGGTCTCTTCCAATCCCTGATGTTCTGTGATTCTGTGACATCCAAAGCACCATTTGTATTTCTTTAATGGGGATGAGAGCGGCGAGAGAAACACAGCTGGCTTTCCTCAGGACTTCTCTTCTTGCTTTAGTCCAGCTTCTGTGTGACACCTCATGTTAATTTTGTCCTCCGGTCACGGAATATCACTGCCAAGGTGATACAAAAGCTCCAGCACAAGTGGGTTTATTGTTTTCAATATTTCCATTTAAGCATTTCAGTCAATACCTGCCAAGACAATTAAAGGGCTCAACGAGTTTGCAAGAGGAATATTTCCCTCAGAGTTGATCCCTTGTACTGATTTTGTATTTATACCCCAGTTTATTTTATCCTTAACGCTAACACCAAAAGTTAACACCATTTCCCCAAATTCATCCACAATTCTGGTTCTTGCTTTGTAAAGGAAATGAAATTTGTCACGCCGCTATACATCACTGGCAGCGCCGCACAACGTCCCATCTGTGTGTCAAGTACAAAACAAAAGCATTTTGTGAAAAATTGCTAAAGTAGTAATGATTTTTGTCCTCAACTCTTTGTTTTGCCTTTCAATAAAGAAGGCGACATGTGCCACAAATGATGTATTATTGTTTAAGTACAACCCCGGAAACACAGTGCATAACCAAAACCATGTTTCACAGCAGAGAAGCTATAGTTTACTGCCCCTATGGCTCTGATGAGAATATAATGTTCTACAGTTTATAAATGCTTTGAGGTCAACACATGATTTACTTCGGCGTGTTCATCCAATGAGCAGCAGGTCCAAAAATATATCAAGCTATTAGACAGCCCACTGGAAGCTTGGCGGAGGCTCCCGGTGATGGAAAGCGTGCCATGGAAGGCTCTCTGTCAACTGGAGATGAGATAATTAGATCCAGGTAATACATTGGAGCCCCATCAGGGAACAGGACAGCAAACATGTCATCTTTACGACTTCTGCTCATCCTCCCCTGCAACCCCAGGCCTGAGATAGTAAAACGTGTGAAGGATTCATCAGTTCCCAGGAAAAGCACAGCAGTGGGATAATCAAGCCATCATCTCTCCATCATCCTCATCTAGAGACCTGGTGTTTGGTATAAACAGCAAAACACCATCCGCACAAGATTGAGGAGCTGTGCTAGTCAGCTCCGGGTTTTGGTTCATGTTCCAGGAGAGCTCCACACAAACACTGGTGGCCCAGAATCACACAACATGCAAAAAACCTTGAGAGCCCACTCTCGAGTTGTTTCATAACTCACACAAAAATGTGTTTCTACTAATTAGAGACCTGAGCTTCAGCCCTACAGCTAAATATCCCCAAGCTGCTGGTGGACCAGACCATGCCTGAACACCACGGTGACACAGTGACTTTCTACAGTTTGCTCAGCTAAAACCCTAACACCTTCAGCCTTTTCTCTCACACTTGTTGCTACAGGTACATTTCTGGAGGATCCACTAGATGAAACCTGAAAAGGGAGAGCTGCTACCAAGGGAATCCCAGACTCCCTCTGCACAAGAAAAGTCTCTGAAAAAACCCCATCCTTATGTTGGCTCAAAGAAAATGTCCTAGGCTCAAATGAAAAACTCAGAAGAAGCTTCTGCTACCCTCAGACACAAGTGAACCCCTGAAAACAAAAAAGAAAGAGCCTAGAAAAACTCTGGTCAGAACTTGAAAGAACTGTGAGTATGACCAGATGACACGGGACACCTTTCCATGTTGTCATTTTCATGTTTGTAGAAAAAGCCACAGGATAGTTTCAACCATGACTGATCCTACCTGAGGCAAATAAGGTCTCGTATGTGCTAACTGATCACTGCTAACTCCTAACCTTATACAAACATACAAAAGCACATCATACACACTAAAAATCCCTCCTCCCAAGAAAACCCTACACAGATGAGTGAAGCTCTGCTTCCTCTCCTGGCAGCTGCTATTTAGAAAAATCTTCCCTCTTTCATTCACACATTGCAAACAGGTAAAGAGGGGAAGGTTTCAGGAGAAAGAAGGTCAGACTGCATTGTTCTGGCACGATGCAGCACAGGCATTTTGGTGTTCCTTTGAGAAAATATGAATTAAACCTTAAGGAAAAGAAATCAAGAGCACTACAAGCATGGAGTGAGTTCTGAAGAGAATCACAGAAGCCAGGCAGCACTGCCCCTGAAAAATCAGGCTGCATAAAACATCCTGAAAGTAGAATGTGGGAGAAAAATGTACTTTTTCCACCTCCCATCAAAGTAAAACTCATTTTTCTGTTCTTGTCCTTTGCAGGAACTTGTAAGTTCCTCCATGAGGACCTTCATGTAGGTCCAGGCACCTAAGAAGCAGCTGTGGCAACCATCTTCAATGTGACCAGATCTAAGCTACTGAAAACACTAAAAGAGGAAAGATTCATGTCTGGCAGGGAAAGTACTAAGATTAAAAATGAAAAAGCAGGGGTAGGCTAGATAAAAATCAATATGGCTTTTCCCAGGGTGTTCTTTTATAAACATTACTTTGGTTCTTCCTTGACCACAATATATACAGAAAATAAAATGGCATTTTTATGACTCATAATCCCAGTCTCTACCTCCATGAAGTCGTTCACAAAGTCTCAGAAGCTGAGTGGATTTAAGACTAGAAGTACAATGGCAAGCCACACTCTTCAGCATCAGGGAGCAACATGGCATTTAGGTCTCACTGTCTGGAAAGAAGGAAAACTAATGGCAAAGCCACAAATGACCCTACAGTTATAGGATCCACACTTCAATTTTGCAGGAGTCATGAAGGAAGATTTGCGATACAGCGAGATGCAGATGGAAACATGATGCTGACCAGCTCCAAAGCACCCAGAAGAGCAGGCACGCAGAACACCTTCTCTTGGGCTTCTTGCAAAGTTCAGCTTTGCAGAGTGCTTTTCCTTAGCTGATGAAAAATGAGCACTTAGAGCTGGAATGCAGTCAGGTAAGATACCTGTGAGTCAGGCTGCAAAACATTTCAGCGGGTGAGCTGTACCATCAGTCACCAGTGATGTATGTTATTAGCGCAGGAATCTAGACAAACGCTTTACCTACTGCAAGCAGAACTGGTAATACTCTGGATGATAAAGATCATCAATCTGCTAAACGGTAGGAAAGATTCCCTCAAAGTAACAGATTTAATTTTTGAAAGGATACCGTTGTTTGAAGAAACCAAAGAAATCAGTTGGTCGTGTTTGCCCTGTGCATTAATATTCTTGCAGTGATGACAACTGACTCTTAGTGCACTCTGTATACACATTTCATACAAGCCATCTTCAAGCATTCAGTAGATCAATCTAATGAAATCATAATTTATCAGAATCATAGAGCACATTTTGTTCTGGGCCATTGCCACAGATACAAATGCATTTTCTGAGGTGGGGTAAACAGATCCTAGAGTAGATCTTCCAGCAAAGAGCGGGGACAATTCAGTCTAAAATATTAAATTATTACCTTTGTTGGTGCAATAAAGTGCAATAATAAGTGTCTTTGGCACTGACACCTCGCAATGAGAGGGTCAAGTCAGCTCAATAAAGCTGGCAGACTAACGCCAGCGCCTGGGCTTGTGCTATAAATATTACATAGCAGATGTTTCGTGAGTGAGAATGCGAAGGAATATTCCAGAAGAGGAATGCAAATTTACCGTGAAGGAAAACATCACAAAACCAAAACAGCTGTACGAGTTCAAACCCCGAGAGTGTAAAAAGCAGAACCTAAATCAAGGAGGTGTCAGCGCTGCGTTTCAAGGTGGTTCAGAAGAGCGCAGCCAGGAAACGCGTAACACGCATCCATGAAGCGCCTTAAACCATTATGTTTTTATCAGAACCTGTGGGGATTATTACAAGACGGTTACATTCGTGAACTAGTTTTTAAGCGCTCCCATAAAATGCAGATTAGACACTTGATTAGTTTGCCACGATTCTTTGTAGTCTCTCCAAAGCCCCGAGAACATCTTGCAGATGGCGCGCACCTTATGACACCGCTGAGATAGACGTAATCAGGAAAGAAGAGAAGTATTACACAGGTAAAACGAAGCCTTGGGAACACGTCAGTTATTTTTTTTTGCTCACTAGCCTACAAACCATTAGAGTTCTGGCATCTCTGAATCACATGGAACTAGCCCTTAGCAAAGCTAGGCTACTGGGTAGATGGTCTTATGGTCAGATTGTCTTCTTTGCCTTTGCTGGGCCATCTCCAAACACAGAGGTCTTCAGCCTAAAAAGACACTGCCACTTCTTTTCCCTAGAAGGAACTCTTTGGGATTTTGTGGCTGAAGTAGCAGAGACTGATGTGACTGTTGTCTGTCTTAGAACTTCACTGAAGATGCACGTTGCCCAAAGACAACACCTGCCAATACTCTGATGACCCTAATATTTACATTCTGTGTGCAAAGCACTTCACTATGTAGTCCTGCCAACATCTCCCAATGCAACTGCAATTCAACACATGGCAAAAGAGAAAACGAGGCACGTGCTCATGCCCAGACACCTACAACCTGGACCAGCGACAGCGTGGAAGTTCCTCACTTGAGTGACTCACATTTGTTCCTGTTTCATACTTTGTTGGAACATTCCGGTCTGCTGCTGACCCAAGACTCATGGAACTGCCTCATCACAGACATCCACAGCAAAATGAAACCCGAGTGTGGTGCTTCCACGCCATCAAGACCAGGCACCCCTTTGGTACTGCCCAGCAGTAAGTGCCAGGCACAAGTTCCCGGTGCAAGCAGAGTCACAGCAGCCTATAGTGGAAGGCGCTGCCCCTTCAAAGGTTCTCACACTGTGTTCCATCAAGCAGATGTGAGCAGATGTGCCAGAAACAGTAGCATGGCACTGCTGTTAACTGCCTGTGCTCTGCTTAATTATGTGAATGGTTCAGGACACTAATCAACACATCATGATGAAGCTGTTATAAACGTAATTATGAGAGCAATACAAACACTTTCTTTAACCACCACATTTCAAACCGTCTAGTTCCCTCCACTCCCCTTTGCTGGCAACTCAGTGTGGGTCTGCTCAGCACTTCTGGGAATGAGGCCATGGACATTCGACATGTTTGTACTTAAAAGCACGATCCTGCAGACCTGAGTCAAGGCAGAGATCACTTTGATGTCTGCAGATTTCTGGGAAGAAACGTTTCCTTACACCAAATAACACTTGATTTTGGAATGGTGGTTCCACCACCCAAACGAGGCAAGTGGCCCCGTAAACACAGCATCAATGACCATCCATTCTTAATGTGCACTTGCCCTGGGAACTATAAATTCACAAGCCAGATACATTATTCAGATGAACAAAGAAAATCCATGAATAAAAGGATCGCTGGCACATTGTGTTTGACTGAGGCTGTGGCGATGGGCTGCGTAAAGATTCTAAGACAAATGTTATCCAGAGACCCCTTCTGGGAAGTACAAAGAAGCTGGGCCTCCAAATAAGAGGAACTTACTAAGCTCATGCAGATTTTCAAATCTCTCCTTATATTTATATCCAATATAATGGCAATTATTCTGAGTCAGGAATGACCTTAAAACAGGAAGCCAGAGCTACACATATAGCTGGGGGATAGGATACAAATGAATCCCAAAGAAGCATGAACTTACATCGAAATTAAAACAAACACATCATTAGAAGTACAAAAACAGCCCCTTCCATTAAGCACCGCTTCAGTCTGGAGAACACAGACAGCGATATTGGCTGCCTGCACTTTTTCTTCAGAAAAAAATGAGGAAACAGCTATAATTGTATTTTCTAATGAAATATGATTTCAGAGCCATGTAGGGAGCTCAGAGTACAGGAATGTGACTCTCACTTCTTACAGCCACACCGTGTGTTGGTTAGCTTTTCCATTACTAATCTTATTTTGATGATTTCTAACTAGGCATAAAATTGCACAGCATGGCAAGGGCTGTCAGCGCGGGGTCTCATCTCGGAACTACACTACTAGGGCTTCCTTTTCTCTGCTCCAGGTTTAAAAAAGCTTTCAAGTAAAGTTTTGCCAAGGTTAAGTGGAAGGGAGGCAACAATTAAAGGTCTATCAGTCCTAGAGATGAATAAAGAACTTACGGTTCTGATTCTCAGCCGTGTCAGCGAAACTGCAGTGGCTTCAGCAGAGTGAGCAGCAGAGACAAAGACTTTGCTTTTCTCGAAACCTCTGCCATGACATGAAGAGAAAAGTGAAACTGCAGCAAAGTCCTCGTGTGGCATTTCTCTATTTGTTGGTTTTTACATGACAAACACAAAGTCATCCACTTATTTCACTCTCTTTTGGGCTGCTGCACGGTAAATTTAAAAATACAGTTTTAACTGAACTTTACGGGGGCCATGTGAAGTTTCAAAAAACTTTAGTCCTTAATTTCACTCTCCCGTTTGCAAGAGCTCAAGTAATTTCAACAGGACATCATTTTCCGTGGGAGAAATACAGACCTGGCAATGTGCACTGAGCAGCCTCATTTTTTATCTGACTACAAAGATAGTCCTCCAGGATCCTCCACATGCAGCCTGGAATGGGTTGCCCAGGAAGGTGGTGGAAGCCCAGTCCTTGAAGGTGTTTAAGGCCTGGCTAGGTGAGGCTCTGGCCAGCCTGATCTAGGGTGTGGTGTCCTTGACCATGGTAGAGGAGTTGGAACTGGATGATCCTGTGGTCCCTTCTAACTCTGACTGACTGTATGACTTGGTCTAGGTGATCCTGCTGTGGCAGGGGGATTGGACTAGATGATCGTTCCAGGTCCCTTCCAATCCCTAACGATTCTATGAGTATAAATTTGGAAAAAACAGAATCACACTGACCGCGCAGAGCATTTCACTCATAGATGATAATCACAACTGACACCAGCACAGCTCTCGTCAGGGACACTGTAAACCAAAGAAGCTGGTATTGAAAAATAAAGCTCTCCATTAAAAACTGGGAATGGAGCTGCTCAAGGGATGTGGAGCTCAGTTTGTGATTTAGGTGAAGGCATCAGTTAGTGAACTATCACCCCGCTGAGGGCTCTTCCATGAAAACTCTGATCCAAACAGATCGTTTCCCCCACATCTTCAGAAATAAAGTATCTGAATGCAAGCAGCCTCAACTCATGGTCAGCAATTGCAACCAGCAATGTGACACAGGGACAACTCCAGTCTTGTGCACTCAACATGGAAATGGCCATGATGAGTCCTGGGTGAACATAGCGCTCCTCTAATGTAGAAGCCCCTGGTCTTCTCCAAGCTGTGGTCCTGTTCTGGCTTGCATTAGGAGAACTATGATTCTATGATAACAGACCTTCAACATAAACAAGTAGACTGTTCAGTGGTTAAGCAGAGAAAACATTTTGTGCTCAAACACACGGTGTTGATGTTCTGCAGAGCAGCTCCTCATGTTTTCACAGAACATTAGGGATTGGAAGGGACCTCAAAAGATCATCTCATCCAGTCCACCTGCCACAGCAGGATCCCCTAGATCCAGTCGCACAGGAACATTACCCAGGCTGCTTTTAAATGTCTCCAGAGAAGGAGACTCCACAACAGCCCTGGACAGCCCGTTCCAGGGCTCCGTCACCCTGACCATGGCAGCTTCTGAAACTCTTGCCCACAGTGTGGAACTAGTGAAGTTCAGTGCGCTTTTCCGCGAGCTCCTCATCACCTTACATTGAGCAGACATAGAAAAGAACATTCACAAACATACCCCTAGTGTCAAAATAAAGCAAAATAAAAGAGCAAATCTGCTTCAAAGGCAAGCACAAGCCTTTAACTAAGATCCGTGCCAATGTTTTGCTAAGCAGGATACCTCCCCCACCTACAAACCCAAAAGGCTTGGACGTGCTAATACCTTGACACCAAAATTTGCCCAAGGGGTTCCTGCCCTACAAACCTTTTTGCACAAGTCTTGCAGCCGACGCGGGGCGGTATCGCTGCCCCATGAGGAACGTGATCCATCACAAACCACCAACAAACGGGGAGATGAAGACACTCAAAACAGTTTGCAAAACAATCACAGGCTTTAAAATGCTTCCACACAGATTCTTCTCACCAATTTCAGGCCAAGATTAATCTCCAAGGTCTCCTCCCCCCTCCAAAAAAAGCGGGGTGAACTCACCAGATGCATTATTTACCACATCTGTCACCTCGCTGTCAACTCCTAACACTTTTTTTCCCCCGTCGCTAACAAAAAGTTCAAAAGGGGAAGATCATCTGATTTTTCTTGACAATCCCTCTCCTATTTCCCAATCTGTAAGCAGATACATGTGACATATTTAGCGGTGGCTGGTTTGTTTCAGGTCTGATACTTCTCAGCAGCTCCCTGTACGTGTGTTACCATATATGTCTCAATATGTATTTTTTTTTTATAAGGAAAAAAAAAAAGAGGAGGAAAGAAAGGGGGAAAAAATCATTCTGTTTCAAATAATGAGCATGTGCACCTTTTTGCCTCAGGCCTTCATACACAATTTAGCCAGAAAGCCAGGGCAGATCATGATTTAGCATTTGACATCTCTTGCCTTCGGGCCAGGGGAGACTAATACAGATTTCTGACTCTGAGCACACCACGGCAAAAAAAAAAGTGAGAGAGAGAGGCCTTTTATTGACTAAATGATAAAGAGGTTTGTAATGATAAATAACAGTCATTTTATTGTGGAATTCCCCAGAAAAGATGCATTCTGCACTGTCTGAAGAAGCCTAAAAGCCGGAGCTGGTTCCCTGTGGATCCAAACCTGTTAAGCTCCAGTCTTTGTGGGCGCAGGACCTGCGCTATTAGGATGGAATAAGCACGACACGTAATCACCGCTGCATCCCGGACAGTCAGCGCTAAGAGGATTAGCTGAGGGCTGCTTCTGGGTGTCTCTCCCTCAGCCTGCATCTTGAAGCAGGCGCGGTGCACGCCCAGCCTTGCCTGAGAATTTTCTGCCAGCTTTGATCGATAGTTTAATTGTAAACTTTGGGAGCAATAATGGATAATTCGGCTTGAACCGTCCATTACAGGCGCCTTCGCGGAGGATGGAGCCTTCAAAATTAAACAAGAGTTGTGTAATATTATTACATTTGTACTGCTCACCTACAGTTAAATTCCATTTACAAATACTGTCTTGACAATGTATGGAGTTCAATAAACATAGGCCCAGGTGGGTTGAGTGGGGAAAGGAAAGAGAGAAGAAGCTGAAACCAATTACTCACCACCTACTGTGGAAAGTGGTTTATTTGAACCTCACATACTAAAACACATGGTAATGGAAATAGAGAGATGGGATAGAGACGGACCCAAGCGCAGAGCTTAGCACAGTTACTGCTTTGGCTGCAGCACCATGATGGAAATGTACCTAAAGGTCCATGGAGAGATCACAGAATGGCAGCACCAGCAGAAAAATACCCTAGGGAAGTTGCAGAGGTGCCCTGCTCAGACCACGCAGTCTATGCTGGGATTATCACATTTTTATCAGCACCTAAACCCGTTGGCCGAGCTAGACTGGAAGTATTTGTGCTCTGATATGGGTCATTTTCTAAAGCACAAGACAACACAGCAGCATTCTGTAGTGAGAAATCACCCTGTCTTGGAAGACAAATAGACAACACGGCCAGGAGCTGAGCCATCCAGCTTCGTGGCAAACACTTCGCAGTGCTGCACGTGCAGATTATCTCCATCCAATGTTAAAATGAGTCGTGAGGAAGGGAAGCCTAGAAGAACTTAGATTTTGAAATAAAAGCAGTCGTGCAGGCAAAGGGTTTGGTTTAGAGCAACAAGGTCCAAGCACCTTCCTAAATGAATCTGTCACACAGACAGAATTTGACAAAAAATGGAAATGTGAGGTTAGAACTAAAGTGGCTTGTGCTCAGAACTTTACAATGAATTCAGGACCTCAAGTCCATACTCCATGTCTTAAAACACCATTAACCATTTCACAACAAACCTGAATTCAGATGAAATCCCTAATCCTAACAAGCCACAGGACAGGAAAGTATGACACAGTCACAAAGAGCCTTCCTGCTCCTTACAAAGGCTATGGGCCATGGGCAATGTCAAGCTTGTGGTAAGTTCCTACCTTCTATATTGAACCCCCAATTCATGGACACGTACACACTGCAGAGTGCACACGGGGTTACAGTGGAGGGTTCAGGCAAGACTGATTTATTCAAGACTGCTGCCTGGCTTTTTCTGTTTCAATTGATCATTTTTTTTTCCTTCTCACATCTTTGATCTGATCAGGCAAATACGAGGAGAATCACTTATCAGCTACAAGCACAAGCTGGCTTTGAGCAATTCTACTTGGCAAAGGATGCTTCAGATCTAAGGATGTGAATGGAGCGAAGCCGGTGCTGCTTTGCAGGACATTAAGGCTGAAAGAGAAATAGAAGTAAAAGCAGAGTGCAACATGTTTTCCAACTTTGGAAAGAAATTAAGGCAGAACTGTGTGTGTGAAAGTAAGTGGGAGTTGTGCCTGCCCTAGTTACTGTGGTGACTGACACAGTTCCATCTCTTCAATTGTGTCATCAGCCTGTGCTGAGCAAACAAGGATAAATAGTCAGTGTCCCTGCAACTGGAGACAATCTCATCCCATTTAGTGATATAATAAACATTGGAGATTTCCCCCTCCTTTTCCTGAGAAACAGATTAAGTGCAATGTGTGAAGTTTGAAGGGGAAAAGTAGGCTACATACACCAGTCCTTCTGGTTGTGT
The DNA here is from genome assembly GCA_013400115.1 of Rhinopomastus cyanomelas. NCBI lineage: Eukaryota > Metazoa > Chordata > Aves > Bucerotiformes > Rhinopomastidae > Rhinopomastus > Rhinopomastus cyanomelas. The sequence goes on along the minus strand of VXBP01007752.1, from coordinate 268,309 downwards.
AAGGAACTGTAATTTCACCTCGAGGAGTCACTGGCTCTGCTTAGAATGGACAGACCAAAAATCACAAGTCAACTGAATCATCTCGAGTCACTTTGATGTGTCTCCATCCCTTGTCCACTTCCTTGGGGACAGCCACCGCTCCAACTGTCCCTTCACTCCACTTCAATTTCTCCCAAGTTCCAGAAACTTCTTTCTATGCAAAACTGCTGCTGAGCTGTGACAAAAAGACACTGAGAACCAAACCTCTGAAGATGAGGACACCAGGCTCATTCTGTGTAGGGGTAGAGCTGGCATCACCTTGCTCCAGGATGAGCCCTGATCCTTCTCATCGTCCCTCCTTGTGTGTGACACACAGCAAACACCCACAGCCCTCTCACGCTCACAGCTGGATCCTGGAAGGGTTACGAAAACATTTCAGAGGGACAAGGGCTCTGCTCTGCCTCAGCAGGCTCATGTGAAATGAGCTGCCCCAGCACTTGCAACTGTGAAGTGTCTATTCCCAATCCTCTTTGGCTCTTGACAGCACTTTTCTAGTCAAGACTAATTTCATCTTGGTCCATCTGATACGAGGTCTTTCTAAATGCACATTTTTGGTGGAGATATAAGTATTCGCGTGGGCATCCAGCCATCCCTTTCTGAAAGAAAAAAGTGCTTTCCTGCAAGCTCTTTAGTTTTCTGTTTGTAGAACTACTTCTTGGCAGAGGCTGGTTCATTGATATGCACATTCCCAAGGTCACTTCTCACAGTGCAATAAATACTTCCCTCCATTCCTCTTCTAAATCCCCGTTTCCCTCACGCTGATATTCATGACAACGAGTGTTTGAAGCATGGGGCCACACTCAGGTTTTCACCACCTTTCCTTGAGAAAGGTTTTGCTGTGCACCCAGCAGAGCACTGGGATGGCACGAGAGGCTGGGAAAGAGGGAGCTGCAGGAATCTGGCTCAGAGAACAAACTTCAGTTTGGAAAGAACCTCGCTTTTTGGAAACAAGGTTTAGAACCACAAGAAGACCATCATTAAGAAATACTGGTCTTTTGATTCACTGTTCAGCAGGATCCTGTTCATAGCCCCCAGCTCTGGCTGAGCTCCACAGCCATTGTAAACCTGTGATAAAAGTCCTCTTGATTGTACCTGGATGAGTTATGCCAGTTGCACCAGTTGCTTTTAAACCTCCTTCTGGAGTGTCCTCAGACAGATCATCTGAGTTTATTAAGTTACTTCCTGCCCTTGAAGGTTTTGCAGTTCACAGTGGCCTGTGAGTTGCTAAAGGAGGTTTGTGTAGAGCTCCAGCGGCTCCATCACTTGATGGTGCTGCAGGAGAAGCCGAGGGGGGCCCCTCCCAGGCTGCCCATGGGGAGCTCATTGCTCCCTCTCTTCTGAAAATGACTAATGAAAAAAATGTATCTCAGCCACTGACAACTGGCCAAACACTTCACTCACAGCCCAGTGCTCCAGGCCACCTCCATCACTTTGGCATCTGCTGGGAAACAAGAGAAGAACCTTCTCAAAACTGCGAAGCGCTGTGCCCCAGGCCCAGAAGAAGCAAACCAACTGCCTTCTAAAGTGACACAGGCCCATCTTTGGGACTCAAACATGTCCCTGTCATTCACCACACTCCACACTGCAGCAACAGGCAGGCACAACTTGGTCCTGTGGGGGCAGATCTTAAACAAAAGGCAATTCACACCGTGAGGGTGCAAGAGGTGGGCAGTAGAGGAAACAAACATTGGCCTACAAGAGATTTATATTTCACATCAACTGCAAGAAGGGAGGTCACCACCACTGCTCTGCCAAACCCTTCTCAGGAATCCAAAAAGGTTCATTAGCAGAGCCAGCAGTGAACATTTGGTGAACAGTCAGTACAGCTCTTAACTAGGGTACAGCAAACCTTCACCAGGTCCTGCCAGTCCCTCAAAGGAAAGTCCTGGGAGAACTCAGACACACAGAGCACTTACATATGTTTTGTAAAATTCTGAAGAGATAAAAAGGCAGTGAAATGATATAGGAGACTTCAAAATCCTACAGAGAGGCACTTTTCTACTTTACTGCATGTATTGGTAGACTGGCTACTATTAAAACACAGTTGTCCAAGACATTAGAGGTACAGATTATTTTCAACACTTAGTTAATTGTGCTGGGAGAAAAGTCCTCACAGCAGCTCCTTCTTCTTGATCACTGGTACCTCTCTGATCAGCTGAAACCAGTGAAGTCACTATGGAGAACACTCAGGCTGCTCTGAACAGCCTCTGTGCACATGGCACTTGGGATCCCCCTCTCAACACTGAAACCTGAATTACCTTTCAGAGTCATGGAGATGTGGAGCTTAGGGAGATGGTTTAGTGGTGGTCTTGGGACAGCTGGGTTAGCAGTTGGACTCAAAGGTCTTTCACAAGCCAAACCATTCCCTGATTCTACGCTCACGCCTGCACCAAGGCAAATTTTCTTTGCCAAGATGCTTTTATGAAGATCAGCTGAAGGAAACAGACATTGCTTTAAGCTTTGGCAATGGCTTCAGCGGAGAACCACTCTCACAAAAGCAGACAGTAATCCCCTCACGCCGACATCCGCTTCCAGTCCTCACTGGTGCCGCAACGCACCTTCACAGTGTTAAACGCATTTCCACCCGTGGGCTGCCAAAAACCAGCATTTACTTTCGAGCAGAAAGGAACTGACTTTAGAGCACAAAGGATCCATTTTTTTTGCCTTTCTGTGTGGGTGTTTCTTCAGTTGAAAGCAAGCTCCTGTGCAGAAGGGAAGCATCTTTGATGTGCACGCGCCACTTTAAAGTGAAGGCTCCCTCTTGCATACTCTGAATTTTACCAAGAAGTAGCAATTACAGGATTATCTGTTCCTTCAAACATGAATTCTTTGGATGCTGCTCTTGCCTTGCTTTGTTACCAGCAATAATTATGGTTTAAGCAGTCTGGGCTGGGGCTTCTCTTTTTTTTACCTCGTATTTATAAGCTGTGGGTGAGTGCTAAGTGTGCACTCACAGGATCGCTCACCCAAAGGGAGGTTTGGTTCTGTCCCATTACAACAGGCTCCAGCAGGTAGCTAAGGAACATAAAAAACCTCCTTCAGACCCTCTTCAGGAAGGAAGAGGGCAGAAAATGATGGATCTCTGAATGAGGTTTGGGGTCTGGCTTTCTTAAAGATCTGATGAGGTTAAGTAACGACTCAACAGTTGCCTTCTGAGGTGCCTGATGTTGTGATGGCAACGGGCACCAAGGCCAGGACTCTGGAAAAAGGGGTTCAACACTAGCTTTTACCACAGAAGAAACTGGGTTGCTCCTGTGACACCTTGAGAAGCCTCAGGAGACAAACACAAATATCTATAGATGAGATTGGAGTCCAAAGGCTGCAAAGGTCTTTGGACTTTGGAGGGTTTAAAGTCACCTCCACTTGCTTCTATGCACCTGAGGCTGTAAGCTGAACACTGCAAGAATTTTACTGTTGTTATAATAAACACAGACTGAAAAAACAAACCAGGGGGTGGAGTAGGAGCTAATTGAACAGGTCAAACTGTAGTTGGGTGTTTTCAGACTGAGCTATTTCAGAAATGCTCTGAGCTTCACTAAAATGTAAAGGACACTCTGCTCTGACACTTTCTAGTGATGGTTTTTCTCCCCAGAAGGGCAGCTGCCATTTAAAAATGTACCAAAAATTTCAACATAGAATTTTACTTTTCAGAACCTAACTGACAAAGCACAATGGGACATCTCAGCACGTGCTGATTAGAAACAGTCTCCTTTTTTTAACAGGACTAAAAACATTCTGAACGTTCAGCGCGGCCTCGACCCACCAAAAACAAAATATCCTTTATTCACACCAACAGCCCTAACACCTGCACAAGGCACAGAAATCGTATTGTTCTCTTCCAGAGGAAGCTGAGCACACAATAAATAGCCCAGTGACTTACCCGAGATCCCAGAAGTAGTCAATATTATTGCAGAGAATTATTCTCTTCTCCTTTCCTTGTTAGTGAAAAGCATTAACAGGGCGACCAGAAAAAGCTGTCCTTGTCCTGCCAAGAGAAAAGAAAAGCCCAAATGAAACAAGAACTGGAGGCAGGTCCTATCAGAGCCATCTTGAACACACCATCCTTACAACTTTTCATTTGAGAGTGGGTGGTTGTGACTACCTCATTGAACCAGAAAGACAGAGGACATCCTTTATTCTAAACGAACAAGCCCATGCTGCCTCACAAGCAGGCAGAGCTAGGTGCTGCTCCAGAGGGCTCCTGGGCTGCAGAGGAAGCAGATGTACCCTGTTCCTAAACACATGAAATGCTGATGGTAGATGAGGCACTGATCCTGTTCTGCCAACACACCAGCACAGGACAGTGAATACATTCTTATTCACATCAATATTTTGCCTGTTCTGTTGAGAACTCAAAAAGAGCCAAGGCTGAGCTGCTCTAAGCCTGACAAATGCACACGGGAGGCTTCCAACAGTTTATTTTCATTACCTGTAATGAAAAAGAATGTCTAATCCTAAGAACAGCCATGAAACAAGACTGTCTCCCGGATCAGTTCCTGCGGTAGCTGCATCCTGATCACTGCCTGACTCGGTGCAGCAAGGAACACCTAACTCAGGGCACGTCTGAAGCGTGTTCCTCAGAACGGTGAGAAATTACGCTCATTTCTATCCAGGTCAGTTTTTGCAGGCGGGACCCTGCACTCTTTCCTGAGAGCTGCCATGGTTCATCAGTTGTCTGCCAGACCTCCCGTCACGTTCAAACAAATCGACAAACAATCCCATTATAAGATGCAGAAAAGGAGGTTCTTCCTGTCATCGTGTTTTGTGAGTATTAAACCCAGACTACGCAAAGCAATTTGTCAGCAATAAATTCAATAAAGACAGAGAATGGTTGTGATAGACTACAGCTGGGGTAAAGTGTTATCACAGAAGAATAATTTCCTAATTAGTTCAGAATTGTACAGCACAGGCTTCCTTTTGCCCTGTTTGATAGGAAGCAGGAACCCTTATCCACACGCTGCACAGAGCTAGAAGAAACCTGCTGACTCCACACTGAGTCGTATTTAATGGGCATGAGCATGAAACCAAAGCCCTCTCTAGCAGAGGACACACTTCAGTCACCCAGAACATGCTGGAGGATACATCAGGGCCACTCAGTAGCAAGCTTCTTTTGGCCTTCAGCCCTCAGTTCCTCATAGTGAAAATGCACAGGATGAACAATGATGCAAGAAGGAACCTTTGGAAAGATACAGGGTTAGAACCATGTCTGAGACACGTGTCCCAGGACCCAGAATAGCTCCAGCTCCACTGGTTGAGATGTACCAATAAAGACTAGGCTGACATTAACACAGCAAAAACAAGAGGCCACCAGCCCATCCTAGTTCCAATGTTTGATTAAAAGCATTTTTCTGTTTTGAGAATGTGAGAAGAGCTGCTTTCCAAGCCAGAGAGCAAGCAGAGTCTAGTTGGGAGTCTGCATCTAGTGGAATCCCCCAAGGGTCAGTACTAGGACCAGTACTACTCAATATATTCATTGACAACTTGGATGACCATGAGCTAGCAATGGACCCTGGGCATCCTGGGGTGGATTAGAAGTGGGGTGGTTAGAGATTGAGAGAGGTTCTCCTCCTCTACTCTGTCCTGCTGAGACCACATCTGGAATACTGTGTCCAGTTCTGGGCCACTCAGCTCCAGAAGGACACAGGAGAATGCAGCGCACAGCCACAAAGATGATGAAGGGAGTAGAACATCTCCCTGATGAGGAAAGGCTGAAGGAGCTGGGTCACTTGAGCTTGGAAAAAAGGAGACTGAGGGGTGACCTCATTAATGTCTATAAATGTGTGAAGGGCAGGTGTCAGAGGGATGGAGTCAGGCTCTTCTCAGTGGCATCTAAAGATAGGGCAAAGGCTGTCAGCTGGAACATAGGAAGCTCCACATCAATATAAGAAGGAATTTCTTCCCAATGAGGGTGACAGAGCATGGAAGGGGCTGCCCAGGGGGGTTGTGGAGTCTCCTTCTCTGAACAGGTTTAAAATTTGCCTGCAAATGTTCCTGTGCAGCTTGATCTAGGGGATCCTGCTGTGGTGAGGGGATTGGACTAGCTGATCTTTCAAGTCACTTCCAATCCCTAACATCATTCTGTGATCCTGTGATAAACTATCCCTTTCCAGCATCCACATTAATGGAAGAAAAAAGATCCTGTAACTTCACGCAGGAGCTGAAGAACACTGCCAACCTTACAGGCACCATCTGGCTAAAAAAAGAAGCACAGCTGACACAGTTATAAGTAAAAATGTGGTCAAAGGATACTAATATCTTACAAAAGAGTAAGAAATACTCAGTGACATCATGGTAGAACTAAGGATGTCCATAGACACGGAGAAGGAAATCAGTGGAACGTGCTCACGTGGTGACAAACTATGACTATGGGTGGCACAGAGAGCGGTATCGACCTGCTCAATAATTTACTAGTCCTTACTGGGCAATGGGTAACTTGTACTAATCATTTTATCAATACATTTTTTTATAAGAAATGTGAATGAAAAAGCGCTGGTGGCAATCCTGGATGGGGCAATAACTCAGTTAACAGGCTGACACCAAAAATCCAGGGAGGATCTATAAAACAGGCAGTTGGACATAAATTGTGTGATGTAGGCTTATGAGCTTTTAATGCATTAGGATGGCTCAGTAGGGTCAAAAATTAATAAAAAGTGGGGGGGGGAAGGACATTTGGATAAATAACTCATCTGAAGAAAATTTCTGATAAAACTCAAAATAAAGGGCAACAGATTGCAGAAACATCTTCCCACTACTCAGAAATTAGGTACTAGGGTCCCATTTATGAAGAAACAGAACATGGGTCCAACAAACTGAAGAAAATAGAGGAAAGCAAGTAACAGAGGGGTGGAAAAGCAGGCTAAATTATGTGAACTAGACAAAACTAAAGAAGATTAATAGATTTAAAGTGGCCCAGCAAACCAGCTACTTGAAATTCGACACAGAAAAGGAACATTAACTTCCTTAGAGAGGACAAAAAACCCCAAGTGTTGGTGCCACATGTGTGGAAGTCACTACTCCAGTGCAGTCACAAATAAAAGCAAACCCAGAACACTAAAAACACAGGAGCACAAGAGTTTCTTATTGACCACCTGCACACTGAAAAGCTGGCAAGTGGTTCCATTTATGGAACAATATCAGCAGCAAAAGCCATTGCCTAGAGTTAATTCTGCTTCTTTACTTCTGAGGCTAACTTTGTCATCACGAACTCTGTCTCCAACACAGCAGACAGAGAAGAGGCACAGAAGTTGGTGGCACTGAAAAACTCCTTCACTGGAGAGGTTTAAGATCCACCTGGATATGTTCCTGAGTGACCTGGTCGAGATGATCCTGCTGTGTCAGGGGGATTGGACTAAATGATCTTTCGAGGTCCCTTCCAATCCCTAATGATTCTATGATTCCATGTGCTGTAGGACTGCTGACAATTCTACATGTAGAGTTTTGCCTCTTTACTAGCAGTTCTGGGGCAGTGGTTCATGAGCAAACAGGTTTCTTTCTCTCATACCATCCTGTAAAATGCAGCACATGGGGATCAGCAGGCAGAACACAGGTATTATCTGTTCATTTTTCTGATCTGTTATTTTGCCATCTATTTCACAAACAGTCTTACTCAGAACACACACACCAATCATCATTTAGAATATATAATGTTCTATTTTGATTTTAAACAATTCCTAAAGTCATTAGAGCATCCTTACCCAGGAATTACTAAATTGATATGATGCAGGGAAAACAAGAGCTGGGTCCCAAGAACTGCCTTTTGCTTTCAAAACCAGTTCTGTTACTGCGGGCACTGATTCAAGCTTCGTCTTAACAGGCAAGAAATGATGAGTGAGTTAACAGCCCGGAATTGCCACGCTGAAAGACAAGGGGAACTGTTCAGTGCAGGTGCAAAATTCCAGGGGCTCGAGGCACAGTAATGTCAATTCTCATAAGTAATCATCTCCTAACGCTGCTATTATTTCAGGTGCTCATCACTATTCACATGGAAAACAGTTGTCGTTATTCCCTCATCTGGCCACTTCGGAGAACCCTGTAGGATTCAGATAATGCTTTTTAAAAATTGCAGGGATTATTGAATTAAATCAAATTGATTTGTTGGCTTGAAGTGGGGGTGAGCAAAAGAACGCTGCTGCCATTACTCAGCGAGTTTATTATGGATGGCTCACCCAACAGAAACCACACTTCGGATGTTGCGTGGCAAAGGGGAAACCACAAGTGTTTACGTGTGCTGCACGCATACACTTTGGGGTTTTAATAGCTGGTTGACAAGAGATTAAAGGCAGAAATATGGCATTTTATTAAAGCAAACATATCAGTATGCCTCCCATGATAAAATGATCTAGTTTTCTTCAGACACAAAAGTTTCTGTTGAGTGATACCTTTGAAATTCCTTGAGGGCACCCTATTATTCACTTTCCTCAGCAGAGAGCAGCTGCAAATGGTCTCCAATTTTCAAAGAGTATTGCCTGGTCATTCTTTACTGTCAAAATGAAGAAGAGCATAAAAGTTAAGTCAATAAAGTAATATGAAATGCTTAATATAAAAATTCAAGAATGAATGATTAACCATTAAAAACTTACAGTAGCTATTTCAGCCAGGAAAAAAAAAAATTAACATTTCCCTTGAAACCTATTAACACTCCTTGTAAACAATATTCTTTCTTGAAATATATGACCTTTCCTAATGCTCTCCACACACTCGGCATTTTTCTTATATCCACTTTACCTTCACTGATACGCAGCTGAATTCCTCAGGAGAGGGCGTTTAGAGCCCCTTCCTCTGATGCACTGAAAAAAATGTCTCCTTTTATTGCATTCCCCCTCACAAATACACCTAACCTCCAGCTTTAGATCTTAAAATCCTTTCCTCATCCCGGAGTCACATGTGCTGCCGTCGCTGTTGACGTGCCACCACCATTCGAGCCACAGCCAAGCGTCGAGCATCACACTGATCTCATCCATTTGAGCCAGCGATGGCGACAGCTCCGCTCAGCAGATGAAGGAACAACTTTCCCCCCGCCACGTTTCGTGGAAGAGAACATTTAAAGATCACAAAATTACCTCAGCTTTAATCAGAGAGAGTGTGGCTGCATGTGCTGAGCACTGCCTGCACAGGGAGTATGAGCCAAGCTTTAGAAAAATAGCAAGTCTTTCCTTTCTGAGCCACCAACTTTTCCTCAAGTGCCAAATGTACTAGCAAGGTGGACCATGAAGTAGGAGAAAAATATACAGAAGCCTTGTTTCTGAGTTACAGACTTTTATGTTAGAAATTTACAAACCTGAAACCCCAGGAATATAGACATCAAAAGCAGATTTTTTTAAAAAAATCAAAGAAAACCAGAAATTTACAATTTATAAATGAGAAAGCCAGAAATACATCAATGGCTACAGCACTTGAGGAGCCACTTAAAGTAAGGATGGGAAAACCCACGCTGTAACTGGTGAATCCTTTGATCTGGGGCTGCAGTGTTACAGCATTTACTCCAATAATCGGGAGGTAGTGATTTCAATTAGAAGAAGTAGGAGCATCTGATGGCAAGAGGCACAAAAGGCTCCTACACAAAGCTAGGAAAAATTCAGTGAAGAATTTCACAGGGACTTTGTAATCAAAGCGGTTGTTAATTCAGAGCAGTGAAAGCACAGAGTGATCGGACAGGCTTGCACAAGCCTGCGGGAAAGGTTTGCGTCGCTGCTTAAACCAACTTTGACAAGTCCCATCGAAATCTGCAGTGCTTAGATCACAAAATGGACTTTTAGAGTCTGCATTCTTCTGACCAGAATCCTGATGTCGCTGAAGACTTCTACTGCCTCCCAGGAATGACTAAGACCACATATATCAGACACTTACTGTTTACCTGATCAAGCTCTTTATCAGCTGGCCTGTGTGAGAGCCATGACTGGTTATGCTAGCCAGAAACTTCAGGTTTCTTGTTAGAGGATGAGATCTATCCCTCTTGTGCAGCAAACGCCTAACTAGAGCTGCTGGGATGGGATCACATCTATCATGACATCGCATCAGTCATATTTATCACTTACACTTCACAAAATTTAGTAGAGCTTTGAAGTGGAAGGTCACTGAAACCACTACACACAGACAGATGACAACACAGAAAGCCCCCAAAGCAAGACACAGGACGAGGCAGGGAGGCAAATAGACAAAACACCCTAATGAAAATCACATCAGATGGAGCAGCGACGTGTGGTTCCAATAACGTCAGTACGGTCTCTACACGCAATGGCACAGGCGTGTGAGTTGCTAATGAAGTCATATGGAAATGTAAGGGCAGCCCAGAGATTAAGGATCAGACACACTGGAATAAAAGTAGACGTGGATGATGTAAACCTGTACATCTGAGCTTCTCTGCCTGGAATAGTCAGCTCACAGCCTTTTGTAGAAAATTGTCTAGTGCCGTCCTGATGGAGGGTGACACCTTGATCACACACTGACACGTTACATTGCATCCCATCTTCTCAAATCCTAAGTGAGGAGAGTGGCTGCATTCCACTGCCTCTGAATTCTTTCAAGACAGCTCAGCAATCTAGGAGTGAGGGGTAGGATAAATTATTACAGGAGACTTCTCGGCGTGGCTGTTCTAAATCAAACGCTGTCAAATGATTTTAAACTTTCTTTGATCTGCACTCAATCTCTGTGTTCTCTGCTGACCTATAGCACAGACTCTCCTTGACTTCCACTCCTTTCCTTTTCAGCCTCTCTGCTCATAAACTTTTATTCTGCCTTTTCTATCCTGTACATGTAGGAACATAAAAACCACCCCAGATCCAATGGCTTGGGACAAAAAGAACAACAGCTCCCCAACCTAGTGAGTGCAGTAGGAACCTAGAAAGAAACAAGAGAAAGACAGGAAGTTAAATAATCTTGCAAGGAGCAAAAATATGATGTTTGGGGCTGAGAAATTATTCCTCCTAAGGTGTTTTATGGTTAGAAGAGACACATCACACAAACTCCATCCGATGGCTCCTACGATGTATTTTATAGGAGTAATGACTATAACTTAAACGGGGCAGAGAGGAGACTGGAGCAGCAAAAGGAAAAAGAGGAACAGAAATATTAATGAAGATGAAAGTGCAAAGGGAGAGGACACAGAGCCACAAAGAGAGGAGGAAAAGGAACTAAGCAAAGCAACCCCCAGTAAACACTGGCAGTGTTAACTGTAGTTGCTACTGAACTGCTCCCCAGGGATTCTGGTGCTGGGTCTCACTGTCAGAACAAGCACCATTAGGTCACACCGCCTTCTGCTCACTGTGAGGGGGAACATGGGGAGTAGTCCACGTGTCCCAAACAGCATGGCTTTGCAGTCTTTACCCCTGAGCAGCCTAATGTGCAGCCCAAAGCTGGATAAAGCCGAGGTCAGTTCTTAAAGGAGCAACACCCCAGCATCCAGCAGCCTCCTCTGTGGCAGCAGAGCCCGTCAGCATTGCACAGTTACACCTCTGACATGGTTTCCCCTTCATTAACTGACGCGATGGCAATTTATCGCTCCAGGATGTGGCCTTGTAACTGTCTCACTCAGAATAGTACAACGCAACCCCCCCAGAAGAGGAGCAGCTCTGTTTTGTACTGCAGTGGGGAGAAAATACAAGCAGGAATTTGTCTAACCTTCTTAAAAGTCTCCACTGGCAGAGTCCACGACCTGCTTTTGCAGGGACTGACTCAGTTACAGCCAGAGGTTCCTCCTAGCACCAGTCATTTTTGCTGAGAATTAAGCAAGCTGCTTCCTTACAAAATCTTACTGGATCTGGAGAGGAATGAGCCCTTGATAAATCAAAAAAAATTATTTGTGCCTCTGCAAACGTCATTCTTCTGGAAGATAAAACTCAAGCTTTTTTCAGGCGTTCCATGGGAAGCTGCGCATCAGGTGTCCTACAGAACTGGACGAAAGCCACTCAAACTGAATGACAAAGGTGACAGAGGCCTCTGATTTCATGTGCAGTAACAGTAATGTAACGTAAGTTACACAACTACACACCAGATCCTGAACACAGGCATGAACCAGCACTATGAAATTCCGTTTTAAATTCCATTTAAGTGCCAGAGCCACTACAGAGCTTCCCAGCAGCAGTTTATCCTGTATCAAAACAACGTCCCACACTCATCACTCGCTGCTCTTAGCATCAGTTTGGCTCTGAAGCTGCACATGCCACACAGAAGGGGTAGAGGCAACAACTACAGTTCCTCTTTTGGAAACAATCACACACAAAAGTGATGAAGAGCAGGAAATACCCTGGTGGTTTGTCTTGAAGAAGGTTGCTACGCTCAGTGGTGCCCAGCAACAGGACAAGGGGCAACTCAGCACACAGGAGCTTCAATCTGAACATGAGGAACAACTTTTTTACAGGCTGCCCAGAGAGGCTGTGGAGTCTCCTGCTCCTGGACACATTCCAAACCCATCTGAAGGTGTTCCTGCGGGATGTGTTCTAGGAGACCCTGCGCTGGCAGAAGGGTCGGACTGGATGATCTCTACAGGACCCCTCTAATCTCACCAGTCTGGGATGCTGTGAGGTGCCCAAATAGGTTGACTGAGCAGTTGTTAAAAAGAAGATTAACAGGATTTAGTTGTTGGACTCGCCTGCCTGTGTGTAAGTCTGAGAACTTGACAGTTTCAGCCTTGAGGACACTGAACTGCACCTCTAAGCACTACTTGCACCCTTTCGCTGCATCACCAAGCACCCTGACACTCCAGTCAGTAAGGCAGGCAGAAACCAGCAGCAAGTGTTTTCCCAGTCCAGCCCTAGTTCCTTCATCATTTTCATCCCTTCCCACCCGCCCTGGGAGAGAAAGTTCCAGCGGGTGCTAAAGCGATGAGGAGCCTGCTGTCGGGCTCTGCTGTGGTTAAACCTGGGCAGTTGACTGTGCAGCTACTGCAGTTGGGATTTTGTTTTCCATATTTCTCCTCTTATGCATTCAAATTCAAATTGACAAATGCCTTTGTATATAATTCTAAACCCTCCCCATCTCTAATGCATCAGTATCTTGTTACATTGCCTTTGATTTCATTGTTTGCAATGCTGCTATCAGCAGCATGGAATTGCCAAGGCACTAAGCAGCCCCATTTTTCTTTAATTTCTCAGAAAATTGACAGCTTTATGAACTGTCTCTTTACCTATGCCCCATAAACATGTCAGGCTGTGGAAAACCATTCTAATTAAATCCCGGGGGATTGCAATGGGAGATTATAGCTTCTTGGCAGGTTATTAAAAAACAGTTGTTCATATATACACAAATATCTGTACCAGAACCCGGCGTTTGACAGAACAGCCGAGGAATTAACCCCACTGGCAACTCCAAAAAACACTCACCAAAAAAACCCCAAACACACACAATATCAACCAAACCCAACCAAAAAGGCAGAGAAAATCAACTCCACTAATTAAAAGGGGGGCACAGGGGCAAGTGCAGGAGGTTGTCTGGCATTTGATTTCTCTCCAAAAGCCAGTAATTCAAACTGTCCTCTGGGATCATCACCCTTCATCCCTGATTACCAGTACCTGGTAAAAAAGGTGGTAGAAAACACTTGCACAGTCCCTGTGTGCAGCCCTACTAACTGCACAGGGAAGGTATGGGACTCGACGGATAACCCAAACCCTTCAACTCGGCGGAACGTTCCTTCCGTCCGCACCTGCTCATCCGAGAGAACACTTCTGAAACAAAAGTCTTTGTCAGAGATCTGTGTGATCACTAAGACTTCCAATTGGTAGTTTTCCTCAACACTTTATAACGTCCCAGATTGTGTAGGAAGCCCAGAAATAAAGTCCTAGAGACAGATGAAATGGTGCAATTCTTTTACAAGACTTTTACAGCTGCAGTAAAAGTCTACAGCTAAAGAAAGTCCACGGGTGGGCTGTTGCTGGAACAGGGTCATGGTTACGTTAAGTGACACAGTGGGGAAGTCAAGGGCTGAAAACTCAAGGGAAGAAAGTGCCACTGGGGGTAAAAAAGGTTTTTGATTTATGCTCCTGCAGTCACAGGATGGGGAAGAAGAAATCTTGAACCTCAATCTCTCATCTTCAGAATGAACCACTTGCTGGTCACACCTGAGTGGTTGTGGGGACCAACTAACCACAGCTGAAAAGAAAATTACTTCTCAGAAGAATGTTTCCCAAAAGTGCATGTAAAACACATCCTTCTGGCTCTGCAACACACTGGAGGAGCCACCACAGAACTCTGCCCCCCCACGGGGAAGATATAAGCTTGAATATGAAACTCTTCTGCTCTCTGCCATGTGGTACCTGCAGTTACTGGCCATTCCCTGCTGTAGCTGCATGTTTATGAGCCAAGGGAGGCCTTTTTGGAGACACTAAGGCAACAGAATTGTATGAAGCCTTGAGCAGTGTATTTGGCTCATCACTTGCCAAAAACCAGAGACCCAGGGGACTTGTGGAGTCTCCCTCTCTGGAGACAAACCTACTTGGACCTCTTCCTGCGCAACTTGATCTAGGGGATCGTGCTGTGGCAGATGGATTGGACTAGCTGATCTTTCGAGGTCCCTTCCAACCCCTAATGTTCTGTGATTCTCACATACAAGATGTACCTGCATCACCTGGCTGGCCACACAACGGCCACAAGAACAGCATCAAGAAGGTAAAAGTTAAGGAATAAGGTTTTGAAGCCCACACATGATCCTTAGTTTTACCTGAGGTGAGCACAGAAAGGAGCAGATAGCTGATCAGAACGACTTTAGACGTCCTTTGGGCAGTAACACATCCAAGCATTTATAATTAATACTATCATTAATTAACAATTGTGATTGACTGAGAGCTCTAAAGCCACGTTCAATCCCCCTGAAGATCACTGGTGACAACCTCTCCGTGCTCAAGGACAACAGCTAAGGAAGTTAAGTTGGCCTTTGCCATGGGAGCAAGAACACAAACAGTTCTCTTCCCTCTGTTATTCATTAATGAGTCAAATTTTGATCACATTCTTAACAACATCAACCTACGACGACTGCCTTGCAGTCACTGGAGTGAGTTCAGATTTACTGCAGACTCTGTAAATAAGATCAGAATCCAGCCCCATACATGTTTAATTATATCTTGTCTAGCAGACCACATCCCTTGATGAAGAAGAGAAAAAACAACCCCAGAAGTACCTCAGACTTAGGAATGGGCAGTAAAAAAGGTAGCACTGAGCAGCTTCTGCACCAGCCGTCAGGTCCCCAGGAACAGGAGGTAAGTACAACCTGAGGAACAAACCTATTTCTTTATGTTTTTCTGGAGATCTTAAATTCTGTCAAAAGTATATTCACCCCTGATAAATCGTAAATATACTGTAGACTTGCTCCATTTCCTAGGTGTGTTGCTGATTGTTAGTAATTTACGCTCAAGATATAGCAACGATTTGCCATTGGCTTGGGGGAAATTGTTTTGCTGCCTATGATTTATAGCTATGATTTGCCTAAGAGTTTTATGAGGCAGTTTTTCCTGACTATGCCCTCAGTGAAAGGCCCCCAAACAGGCAGCTCACAGAGACCCTCAGACTTATTTCTCCTTCACCCAAACAACACGAGACTGTTCACATTTTGTATTACTTCCTCCAAAAGAGAAAGGCATCCTGTGAGGCACAGCAATACTGACACCATATTGACTGCTGCCAGGTTTCCACATGCATCCTGAGATGTGGCAGGCGACCCCGCTACCAGCTGTTCCTACTGCCATTAGCATGTGCACATCTGGGCAGAACACAGCCCCGCACCCCCGTGACACAGAGGTCAGTCTGGTCTGGGATGTGACTGAGAACCTCTACCTGGTTACATCTGTGTCTCATGGGAAGGAAAACAAAAATATGTCCAAGGAGATGGAGATGTTTAAAATCTGCCTGGACATGTTCCTGTGCGACTTGGTCTAGGTGATCCTGCTGTGACAGGGGGATTGGACTAGTTGATGGTGGATGAAGCCAGGCTCTTCTCAGTGTCATCTAGTGATAGGACAAGGGGCAATGGGGGTAAACTGGAACATAGGAGGTTCCGTATAAATATCAGAAGGAATAGGAGGAGGTTCCATATAAATATATTCACAGTGAGGGTGACAGAGCACTGGAAGGGGCTGCCCAGGGGACTTGTGGAGTCTCCTTCTCTGGAGACGTTTAAAACCTGCCCGCATGTGTTCCTGTGTGACTTGGTCTAGGTGGTCCTGCTGTGGCAGGAGGATTGCACTAGATGATCTTCCGAAGTCCTTCCAATGCCTAATGTTCTGTGATTCTGTGAAGATGTTCTGTGGCTTTGATGACCTTGAAGGTCTCTTCCAACCAAAGAGATTCTGTGACTGTTGAGTGCCTGGCTAGGAAAAACCACAGCTCACCAGCCATGTTCTGAACCTGACCCATTACAGGAGCCCTAGCAGCCCTCAGCACGTGTCTGCTTTACCTGGCAGGAATTTTCTCTAGCAGTGACAACTCTGGCCACATCCTCTCAAAAGTTAGTTATCAGGATCTTCGCAGAGTCTATATTTTTTAGCAGACACCCTTAGAGTACTGATGCTTTTTAATTGCTACTACAAGAGAATTTCTGAAGCTATATCGTTACTGTGCTACAACTCTTACACAGAAGAACTCTGCAGCTATCAGAGTTATTATCTCTGAGCTAAAACAGACAGTCTGATCTGTGGCTGAAGGGCATCTTCCCACTTTGATCCCAATGATTTTGCCTACAAATTCAAAGTTTGAAATAAAAGAGGGTCACAGCTCAAGTTCATTGTAAACACTGTCTCTCTGCAGCTCTTCACAGCTACAAGATGCTGCACTTCCTCAGCTGAGGACATGGAAGGACTGTAGTTGGCAGACTAGTCAAAGACACAGAGTGTGGTATCTGCCAAAGGAATCACAGAATAGCAGAGATTAGAAGGGACCTCAGAAGATCATCTGGTCCAGTCCCCCTGCCAGAGCAGGATCACCTAGATGCAGTCACACAGGAATATGTCCAGGCGAGTTTTAAATATCTCCAGAGAAGGAGACTCCTCAACCTCCCTGGGCAGCCCCTTCTACTGCTCTGTCACCCTCCCTGTGAAGAAGTTCCTTCTCATATTGATGTGGAACCTCCTCTGTTCCAGCTTACACCCATTGCCCCTTGTCCTATCATTGGATGACACTGAGCAGAGCCTGGGTCCATCCTCCTGACACCCACCCTTCACATATTTATAGGCATTAATGAGGTCACCCCTCAGCATCCTTTTCTCCAAGCTCAAGAGACCCAGCTCCCTCAGCCTCTCCCCATAAGGGAGATGTTCCACTCCCTTCAGCACCTCTGTGGCTCTGCGCTGGACTCTCTCCAGCAGTTCTGTGTCCTTCTTGAACTGAGGGGCCCAGCATTGCACACAATATTCAAGACACCATCTCACCAGGAATCCCAGGGATCAGACTTCCCTGAGAGGAGGTTCTGAACAATCAAACACCTATAACCTGCCCTTCACTATACCACCTTCATAACAGTGTTTTCCCAATTACAACTTAATTTTTCTAAAAAAAAACTTGCATCAGAGCAGTTGGATAGATCAAGTGTAAATGAAGAGCTGAGGAGCCCACCAAGACATTAAGTGGGTTCCTCTACCTGTCTGTGACAAGCAAAACTATAGACAAGAGTATGTTCCAATAAAACCTGATGCTACCAGCTCTGAAGATCAATTTTATAAACATCTATGTAAGTAAAGAATCTGTAATCAGCAGTAACCCACGAGGCACCCCCAGCCACCTTCCACAGAGCCGCTAGGTATGCGACGAATTCGTTCTGAAGCATGTCTGAACGTTTTCGTCGTGAGCACCAGGCTGAACGCCTGTAATAAAAATGACAGCCAAATAAGAACAAATGGTTTAACGTTGGCTAGAAGCAGGGCTCTGCTGCTCCACCTTTGATGACAGAATCACAGGTTGAGCTTTCCCCCGAAGTTAAATGCAGCGTCCTCCCGCATCAAACCTTTAGCTCCACTTCTTGACTTTTTTTCCCAGGGTCGCAGCAGCCCAAATGTAATTTGGGTGAACTCATGAAACACAACTGTAAGCAGATATTTATTGCCTGTAAGATAAATAGTCAAAATACATCAGATTTATTGATGTCCTGGGAAGATGGTGTTATGGCAGTTTAGACTGGGACTGTGAGCAAAATCACTGCAGAGTCCGGTCTGTGGGTTGGTCTGTGCAGAGTGGAAAAAAAGCCACATCAAAAAATTTAACAGGGGGTGTAACCAAGTGTTTGGGATCACAAAACTGAGGCAAAAGTGCTGTAGTCCCTGCAGCAAACATATTCAGTGGGAATGTGCACATCACACACCTGGAAGTTATTTTAGATTCTTAATGGAGAAAGAAAGTAAGACTTTTGCAAAGAGGAGGGGAATAATCAGTGGTGCTCATGTGCATTGGCAAGGTAAGTGGTGAGGTACCTACACTTCAGCAAGAGAGGTTTGGGAGATGGTGGAAACTTCCTAAGAGCAGGAAGCCCTGGAACTAACTGCCTGGAGAGACCGTGGAATCTCCAGCAGGAGGTTTTCACAGAATCACAGAACATTAGGGATTGGAAGGGAGCTCGAAAGACCATCTAGTCCAATCCCCCTGACACTGCAGGATCACCTAGATCAAGTCACACAGGAACACGTCCAGGCAGGTGACATGTATCTGCCAACAATACAGATAAAGTTGATTTTGTACCTCGATATTCTCAGACTCATTTGTTATTGTTTTATGAAACATCTATTAACTGCTTTTGAAAACTAAGACTACTTAAAATTGTCATTATTAGTAACTATAATTGTGTATTACATTCAAAAATAACATGAAAGCTTCGATGCTGCAGAATGAAGACAACTCAGATTTCCCACATTTCCCTTTTTAAAGCACCTCTAAGAAACAGGCAAGCCAAGTGTGGAAATGCTCATCTTACTGACTATCCTATGTAACTCTCCTGTGAAGAGGATGTGACTCCAAGCTGTGATCACTTATGGTCACCTTAGTACCACTGGACTGCCACAAACACCGAATATTGTTAATACTACAAAGGTCAGACAGAACACAGCTTTCATGGTGCCTTCAGCTGTGGCATTACCTCACAGATATCACTGCAGAGTCATTGATCAATTAAACAATAAATGAATAAATTTCTGGGGAGTTAGAACTGCCAAAACCTAGAATAGTTCTGCTGACAGGAGCACACTGTCCCAGTACCCAGCTCTGCTGACAGGAGCACACTGACCCAGTACCCAGCTCAGCAGGTCTGATCCTCAGTCAGGTCAGAGCTGAAAAGCTCTCAAACAGCTGTGGTCTCCTCGATGATGATTCTCTCCCTTTTTCCTTCTGCTTGACCCTGGGCATCATTTCCTCTCTTTGAGCACCTGACACATGTGCCGGCTCCCCTGGCGGCTGGAGCTCCCCCACCAGTGTGTGAGCAGACTGTTTGTTTTGAGTTAGAGGAAAACTTCCTCCAGTCATTCCTCATAAACCAAACAGAGGACTTTAAAGGAAACAATGAATAATGTCCTTTGGCTTCGAAAGGGGAATGAGCAGGTGCCAAGTAGATTTTCACTGATACTGCTAACTGATTTGAAACAGGCTGGCTGTGTTCTGGCCACTGTTGAGCCTGGTGCTCACTGCTGGGAATTGAAATTATGGACCCAGAAGATGGAAAAGAAATATCTGTTGCTGCCATGGAATGTTTTAATGAGAGCAGCTCAGGAAGACTTGTCTGCACAGGGGTGGCTTTCTGTAGCCAGGGTCTTCTGAGCTGCCCTGAAAGGTGCTTGCTCTGCTTCAGCAAGATCCACTGTCCTTCTGTAGGGCCTGGATGGTGCTCCTACAGGGAGGTGCAAGACAACTGTCAGCACCAGCCAGACACACTCCAAATCAGACCTTTCACAGCTCAGAGCTGGAGCTGAGAGGATCAGGGAAGCAGCAAAGCTCTGGAGTGGCCACACTAGAGGTCAGGTGGCATAAAGATGTCCCTACTGTGTTCTGCAGCTCACAGCATCCCGCTCGTGAGGAAGCAGAGGGATTTACAAAGGATTTTTCAACAGTTTTTATTTGAGTCTAAAATGAGTGAACAGGAGCAGGAGTCAGCAAACCATCTGGGGTAAAGCAGGAATCTTCCCAAATATTCCATCCAGCTTGAAAGGGATTTTCCAGTGTTTCTTTAAAGACTGAAATCCCCCTTTATCTTCAAAGACTGAACTGAGTGAAAAATTGGAATGTGGCCACACTGCACTAACAGGAAAAAAAAGATTAAAATCGTGGATGCACCCACCATGAATCTCTGAGCCAGGCAGCTTGCTCCAGGGCTCAAGCCAGAGCGACTGACCACGTAGGGCAAGAAAGGGGAGATCTACTGGGGCATCCAGTGTCCCTGCAGAGATGGGATTTTGAAGACAGACCCTGAGATTTAAGGAAAGCAGAAACAGGACTGTATCTCTATGTATTTCTAGCTTTTTTCCTGGCAGTGCCCTTTAAGACCCTTTCTTTCGTTCCAGTATCACACACCTTGATAGGGGAGCACAACAGGAAGCTCAAATGCCAAAGGACTCGAAGAAAGGCTGCGCCTGTGGTACTCCTGACCACACGAATGCAAGGAGGACAAAGAGCTCATTCTCTCAAGCCTCCTAAAACCATTTCCACCCAAAAGGGCTACAGAAAAGCCTCAGATAAACATCCAGATCTTCGATTGTTTACTCAAACTGAACACTTCACAGGTTTTTGGAGAGTAGCCCATCACTAACTGCAAAGAGTAAGAAAAACTTTCCATACTGGGAATCGGAGTCCTTTCCTCTCCTTCACGGCCATGATCAAATAGATTTCTTTCCTCTCTCACTTTCAGGTTTCACCCAGCAGACAGAAAAGCAGACAAACACACGGTCTGATTCAGGTGACTTTTCCTTTTAGGATTTACACAGATGAACCGAAACAAAGCCAAACAATTTATAAGCACAGCCCAAACAAATCTCACACACAGCCCAACACTACAGGTCACATTCCAATCCTGCAACAATTTTACCCGAAACAGATGTATAACTAACCGTATAAAAACACACCAGCCCATATTTTGGCTGCTGGTTAAGACCCTCCTGGGCAGCATCTATGATCTTCAAGGTCTTTTCCAACCGAAATGAGCCTCTGCTTCCTGCCAAAGGCAGAAGATGCTCCAGACAACAAAACAGTGAGTTTCAGAAGGATGAGGACAGAACTTAGTGACTCTGATCCCCTAAATACACATGGATTTCTAATGCTATTGATTAAGGATATCCAGCATTTAAAGCTAAGTATTTTTCCTCTAGCAATTCTTCCCATCCCCAGCAGCCTTAAACAGAGAATGATGCTAAAACTGAAGCCCAGGATTATTTTTCTACAATCCATTAGATTTTCTGAGCTGCTCTGAGCAACTCCCGGACTGTACATGTGACTGTCAAAGCCATTTTAAAATTCTGATTCCTGCAATTGCTGTTCAATGAGTTTTTGAAAGGTCAGGTTCTATAGGCTGGGAAGACCTACTTGACCTCATTAATGTTTATAAAGATGTGAAGGGTGGGTGTCAGGAGGATGGAGCCAGGCTTTTCTCAGTGTCATCTAATGATAGGACAAGAAGCAATGATTGTGAGCTGGACCAGAGGAGGTCCCACATCAGTATGAGAAGAAACTTCTTCACAGTGAGGGTGACGGAGCATTGGAAGGGGCTGCTCAGGGGGGCTGTGGAGTCTCCTTCTCTGGAAACATTTAAAACCACCTAGATATATTCCTGTGTGACTTATCTAGGTGATCCTGCTCTGGCAGGGGGATTGGAATAGATGATCATTTGAGGTCCCTTCCAATCCCTAATGTTCTGTGATTCCCCACAGAAGGAGGAGATGGCAATGGAAGCAGAGGTAGTGTGAAGTGTCGCACAGATGCCTGTTAGCGAAGGTGCAAGATTTGGCCTCTCAGAAACATATGAGAAAACTGTATCACAACTAAGACCTACAGTTTTGCCCCAAGATTAGACAGTCTGGAGATAGAGCTGGTGTGGTTTTTAGACAAACCAAGCTGAAAGGCAGCTGTCCCAGCTCAATATGTATTGAGCCGCAGAATAAAGCTCACTGAAGCATGGAAGGTGTAGCCCAAGAGCAGGTGTGAATTTAATTACTTGAGTAATTGGATGAAAATACAACCCACCCCAGTTATAAGCAGCATCATTTTTTAAGTCCACTAAGAAATGTCGATATATGATAATCACAAATATGTAGCGTAGCTCTTGGATTCTGTAGGATCAATGTATTTCCTTCTTCCACAGACCTTCTAATGTCTTCACTTTGTAGGGGTCTCTGTATCATCCTTTAACAATCAGAGTTTAGTGAGAGCCAGACTCTCACTAAACATAAAGATGGGGTTCTGTGACATGTCCAACCACAGTGCCCAGGGCTGTGCCAGAGCACTTGAAGGGGATGCCCAGGGGGGTTGTGGAGTCTCCTTCTCTGGAGCCATTTAATGCCCACTTGGATATGTTCCTGTGTGACTTGATCTAGGTGATCCTGCTCTGGCAGGGGGACTGGACTGGATGATCTTTTGAGGTCCTTTCCAATCCCTAATGTTCTGTGATTCTGTGTCCTCCTGCCCTGCTGAGGGACCTGGCTCCAGGTGCCCACCTGGGCACCCCCTATGGTGTCTTGAGGAGGGTGGGAAGTAAGGCCTGGCAACGAAAATGCTGTTTCTGTTAAAGCCAACCTTTAGTTTGTAAATAAAAAGAAAACAAATTAAAAACCCCAAATAAAACCCAGAAATCTTTGTTTCTCCTGCAGTGATTCTCTCTCACACAGCATCGCCACAGCCGACTGTCACACCTTACTTCCCTCCTCTCCACTTGGCTCTGTTTCAGTGCTTTGATGGGTGGAGGCGCAGGGCAGGGGTTGGCTCGGATGTGCCCGGGTCTGCCCAGGTCAGAGGTTTCGGGTCTCGGGTGTCAGAGCCGAGCTCCGCAGCCCTGTCCCAGCCCCTCTGCGCAGCTCTCGGGTGCAACCCCACGTCCCAGCCGCCTCTCCCTGGACGCCCGGTAACGCAAAGGCCGCCGGCACCCCGCAGACCCAGCAGCGCACGGGTGTTCGGGGTTTGACACCAGATTGTCCCGGTTTTCCGCCCCTCCGCGCCGTCCCGTTGCGGCCGCAGCCCAGGGCTCCGCGGACCCCGTGGGCTCACAGCGCCACCCTGCGGCCGGCCCGCGGCACTGCGGCTGGAGGCCCCCCCGGCGTCTCGTCCCCGGCCCCTGGGCAGCCCGCGGAGCCCTAAAGCCGGTGACTGACCTCGGGCGGAACACAGCAGACGCAGGGTTACCCCCCTGCAGCACAACAGCCCTTGCGGCTCGGAATAGCCCCCAGAAGCGCCGCCAGTCTGCAGAGCCCGTAGCAGAAGCCGCTGGCACTGACCCTCCAACTTCATCCCACCCTGACAGCTCGCATTGGGTTTGATGATGGAATGTTGCCAAAGAATCGTTCCCAGTTGCTGTGAAGCATGGCTGGAGAGCATGTTTACTTCCCAAAGACAACTGTTCCTCTGTCCCGCACAGTGCCCATCCCATGACAGTTATCCCTGTGTCCTGAAGCGCAGCATCACCAGTGTTTGGTTTAATGGAATTAGGTCATCCTGAGAATTCCCACTTCCACAGTTCTGAACCTGCTTGCTGCCACACTAGCTAGCCCTCACCATCACCCAAAGGTTCTCCTGCAAGACCTTACCATCACGTGTCTCTTACCATCACCTACAAGTTCTCCTGCAAGACCTGTTCAACCCCAGCACTCTCCCATCCCTCACCATCACCTACAACTTCTGCAAAACCAGCTGAGTTCAGCGGTGTGTTCTCAGACACCACAAGATCTCAGAACACCACCACCTTAAATCAAGCCATGAAGCACAACAAAAAAATCCGAGTATCTTTGACCACATCGCTGCCATGGTCACGTTCAGCAGTTCCGCACAGAGCTGAAGGACTGTAACTCAGAGCATTTGAATTACCTCAAGAAACAGCCACGACACTGAAATAGAATTTGGTTCTAAACTCATTACATCACCTTGCTTTTTGTAAGCGTTTGTGTGAGGAAGTCCCCTTTGCACATGCGTTTATAGAAGACAAATTTGGGAACCCTACTTAATTTGGCTGATCACAAAACAGAAATGCAGTGAGTTAAGTTCTTGTAGGAAGGAGGGAGCTCTCTGCTTTCCTGTTAGGATTAATAGTCTCAATGTTCCTGATCACAAAACCCAAAGCAACAAAGTTCCCCAAAAACCCCACATCAAATGTTTCTGACAGGTCCAGTAGAACTTGGAGGCTCACAGAGTGTATAACCCACTGCACTGAAGCTGTCAGATGGAAAAATACAGCACAAATCCCAGGTAATTTGAGTGACTGATCATACAGCCTAAGTGCCTTAGCATTTAACAGAATGACAACAGGGAAGAATCAGACAATGACTCACAGGGTAAAACTTGTCCCATCTAGACTCTAAGTAGCACTAAAAAAAAGAGAGAACTGGAGGGAAAACATACTTCAAACAGTTTTAATTATGATCTCTGCGGCTGTTCCTATGGCAGAAAGCAATGCTGGTGGTTCTTCAACTAATCTATATTAAGTTAAAGCATCTCCATCAGTAAAACACTCACTAACATCAGTCTGTGCTCACAGGGACAGGGGAATACCAGAACTAGCCAGGCACAGAGACAGATTGGCCCTGTCCCTAACTCCAGATTCTTTTACTCTGTCATCTGAACTCAGCACCTTCTGAACTGGACTGCAAATGGAGGAATTCCAGCTCCAACAGAGTCTAGAAATCCCCGTGTTGTCCTAGTGGACTCCCTGCAGTGGCCTTCCTAGCCTGGTTTTAAGCAAAGCAGCCCTAGTATCATGAGAAATTATGTCCCTTCAGAGTGACTACAAACGTGCTAAAACACAGTCCAGAGCTCCTCAGCGCCATCGTAAACGTCCAAACCCAAATTCTCACTTCAGAAAGTGCCACCGTGAGCTCCACTGGTTAAATCCCACTGGGATAATCAATAGTTCTTATTAGCTTTTAAACATGCTACTCTTCAATTTCAGGGGCTGCTGCCTGCGATTTTGAACCACTGACAGGAAAAGAAATAACTGGGGTAGAGAAGATGAGTAATTTCTTATATTTATAATAGCAATGTTCTGGGAGTTTCGCCATCCTGAAAGCGAGTGGGTGTGCAAACAGAACGTAATAAATACAAAGGTCTTTTGAAGAGCACTGTGTAATAAAGTTCCTAACAAATGGTAGGCAAATACTTTGCTCTCAGTCATGTTCATGCTCCGAATGCCAAATCAATTTGGGTCGCCCAGCGTTATAAATGATTCTTTTCTTGGGCTGGCTTAAAAAACAATCAGACCTCATGGATTTCTTTGTTTGCTTTTTCCATGAGAGATCTCCACAAACTGCTTCTAATGCTGGATTTTTTTTTTTGTTGTTGTTCTTCTCTTTTTACAAAACTGGAGTATTTGAAATGAATTTGAAACAACCTCACACGATGCTACAGGCTTGGGCAGTGTGGCTGGAAAGCAGCCTGGCAGAGAAGGGTCTGAGAGGTCTGACTGACAGGCAGCTGAATATGAGCCAGCAACGTGCCCAGGTGGCCAAGGCCAATGGCATCCTGTATTAGGTGCCATTGGCATCTTTATTAGAAACTGTGTGTCCAGCAGGAGTAGGGAGATGGTTGTACTCAGCACTAGTGAGGCTGCACCTTGAGTACTGTGCCCAGTTTTGGGCACCTCAGTTCAAGGGAGACACTGAGGTGCTGGAGCGAGTGCAGAGGAGGGCAGTGAAGCTGGTGAAGGGCCTGGAGAGTAAATCTTATGAGGAGAGGTTGAGAGAGTTGGAGCTGTTTAGTTTGAGGGAGAGAAGGCTAAGGAGAGACTTCATCCTTTCTACAGCTATCTGAAAGGACATTGTAAAGATGTAGGTGCTGGTCTCTTCTCACAGGTAATTAGCAACAGAACCAGGGGGAAAGGTTTCAGGCTTCAACAGGGGAGTTTACATTGGACATCAGGAAGAAATTCTTCCCAGAGAGAGTGGTCAGCACTGGAATGGGCTGACCAGGGTGGTGGGTGAGTCCCCATCCCTGGATGGGTTTAAAAGTCACTTCGATATAATGTTGGGGGATCTGGTTTAGGAGTGAACTTGTAGAATAGGATTTCACAGAATCACAGAGCATTAGGGATTGGAAGGGACCTCGAAAGATCATCTAGTCCAATCCCCCTGCCACAGCAGGATCATCTGATGATCTCAAGGGTCTTATCCAACCTGAATGATTCTGCTATTCTATGAAACCAAAAATGTCACTTCTGTATTAGATGTTTTGGGAGAAGTTTAGGGATGTTTTAGATTTGCCAGAGCTGTACTGCCTGGTAAATAACTGCTGTACTGTTTTGGAAAATGGACCATTAACAAATGATCTTCATTTGTTCTTAATTAAATTTTAAATGAAATTATCAGTGTACATTTTAATGGAAAAAGAATGTGGGTCATCTTTGAAGCCCGGAGAACAAAAATAACCTGATCCAAAAAAAGGAACGTGGAGTTTATCAACTAAGTTTACAAGGGCTTTTTAGGGCTTTTTTTTTTCCTTCTGACAGCTTCAGTGGGGGGAAAATTCTACATCAGAACAATCTTATAATTCACATCATTTGCAGCACTGCCTGTGTCAGAAATTAACGTGGCTGAGATGCTTGTGTTGGTCACTCTTTGGTCAAATTGGACCCCACATGAGAAATCTCTGACTGCCTCTTGCTGATCCTCCTATTAAAAGGGCACTGCAAACATTAGCAGCAGTTATTTTAATCTTACACCCATGAATGATTCTGTTTAACCGATTCTTAAGAGAACCAAGTCTAGAAAGGAGTCCAAACCACGACTCCTACCCAAAGTGATGGGTCAGGAACTGGGCAGCACCCACTGCTGCAGCAACTCAGACACCCTTTTGCAGCCCAGTTGGCAGATGCTGGGAAGCAGGGCATCCCTTGAAAACCCATCAGATTCAGGCTTATCTGGTGCATCGCAACACCAGGCTGTGATCTGTTTCTCACAGAACATTAGGGACTGGAGGGGGCCTTGAAAGATGATCTAGTCCAATCCCCTTGCCACAACAGGGTCACCTAGATTCAGATTTCTTTCCAACCCTGAAGTCATGAATGCATCACACTTAATTCTACAGAGGCAGTTAAAATGCTGATAACCCCTTGGTTGCAGAGGACAGACAAAACCAACTCATGAACTCTGAAGAGTGGCCCAAAAGCTAGAGGGAGATTAAAATCCTTGGGTTTAATCACAAATTTGTGATTTTTACCACTACTCACAGACTGTGGATGCTGGTACAACTGGGCTTTGTTCCACACAGCCTGGGTCCCAGTTTTGCACCCTGGAGTACTCTACCTGGACTTCATGTGTGAGACATCCCTACCTGGACTTGACAAGTTGACTGAAGCAGCAGCTGAAAAGGAGTTGTTGCAAGCTGTAGTAAATCTGCTGATCTGCGTGATGAAGATACCAAGATCTTGACTGCACTACAGAATCCCAGAATTATTGAGGCTGGAAAAGACCTCTGAGATCACAGAATCACAGAACATTAGGGATTGGGAGGGGCCTTGAAAGATCATCCGTCCAATCCCCCTGCCACAGCAGGATCACCTAGATCCAGTCACACAGGAACATATCCAGGTGGGTTTTAAACATCTCCAGAGAAGGAGACTCCACAACCTCCCTGGGCAGCCCAGGTCCAGCCTACACATTAGCCTCTTCATGAGGAAATGAAGGTAAAAGAACTTGCTTCTGTGCAGCGGGTGGCTCTTGGTTTAAACATAACCCACCAGTGAATAAACCCAGCTTGGTAACAGCACAGCTTACCTCTGGCACGTGCCTGAGCACTGCAGAGCTGCTGAGCTCAGAGTTTCCAAGGCACTGACAAGAACATACTGTATTTTTTTCCCATCTATTTCAATTACACTTCTATAATGGCAGAATAATGGCCAGATTAGTCTATTTGATCATGATTAAAACTTGATTAACATATTAAATAACCATTGTACACTAATTAACTCCGTTAAATGCAATGTCCAATACATTGTTCTACTTCTGTAGACTTCTAATGAAAAAGCCTCTATCAGGAGCACGGTTTGCTCTCATACAGTGCTTTTAGGATCTAACAGAATCCCACAATGGACTGAGGACCTCAGGGGGTCATTTTGACAGGCTGTTTGGGAAGACTCAGCTTTGAAAGAAACTCACAGGTAAGTTACAACAGGGGGAAAAGCCCCACATGATTTAGGAGACACATTCCAAACATGCCCTCTGCAGTCTGAGCACCGTGAGGAGACAAAATTTATATCTGTATTGTTTAGGAAGAACACTGGGAAGATGAATTTTAGCTAACTTTCCAGTTCAATTATGTAAAGCAGCATTACAGTGTTTTACAGGATGCGCAGATGAAAAGCTATTAACAGCTATTTGTCACCGTTTGGCAGCTCCGGAGAACTCCAGGCAAGGCTTTTAACCAGTGGCTAAAAGCTCTGTCGTGTCTACAACTTGCAGTGACTTCTAATTCCACTGGAAACACTTTGAACACCTCGTTTCCAGCACCACGAGCGCTTACGGGAAGTCAGCGATGCAGAGCCTGGCTTCCCTGTGTTGGAAACATCCCCTCGAAAGAAGATGGGAGCAGCGGTTTTCAGCCAACTCTAAACTATAGCTGGGGGGTCGTTCTTGCACAAAAACAAAGAACTGAAACGACTGAAAAATGTAGTTTTAAATTCATTTCACATGATGCTCCAAATAAGTAATGGGTGCTGGCAAAAGTGGCCAAATCCAGACTGATCCCAAGTTTCCCAAAGGTCACTGAGGGTCCTGCACCTCCGCAGCCCCATTTAGAGACTGGGAATAAAAATAAACTGCCTGAAGCTCTTGCAGAGATAGAAACAAGTGGCAGCTGCTTATGTTGCACCCAGTGAAGACACAACCATACTTCGAGAAGAGGTATGAACATGCAGCTGAGATTTGCCTGGTTTTCTCCAGGCCAGCAGCACATCTTTACCTCTGCCTTTTGGTTCAAATCCTACAACCTGACAAAAACTGTGAGAAGGGAAAAAACCTTCAGCTTGGTTCCATGTAGCACCTTTCCAGATGACTGCATCCACACAAGAGACTTGATGAAGAGCAGAAGCAAAGAGTATGTTGGGAAGCTGCAAGCTCCTGTCCCTGAGGCCCCCCAGGAGGTGAAGGTGATAACGTAGCTAGCAGGACTTCAGCAGACAGGTGACACGTCCTGTTGTCTACAAGCAAGGCTCAGGGCTGGTGGCCAGGTTGAACAGAAAACATCAAGTAAATTAGGGGTGATGAGACAGGTCTAACCTCACGCCAGCAAGTCAATCCACAGGTCAAGATCAGGTCTAATGGCAGCAGTGGGCAGAGCCCACCGGTCCATGGTGACAAGGCAGAGCCAAGAAGTCAGTCTACGGGTCACAGTCCTGATCAGTGGTGCCCTTGGCTGTACCTGAGCTGGGGACAGACAACCTACAACAGAGCTCTGGCAGAAGCACAAAGGAGATGTTCTTCAGCAACAGTCCTGCATCCCAAGGTCCCCAGCCAGCACCAGCACTGCTCCTCTGTCACATCACCTGGGTACATCCAAGAGGAGGTTGTCCCTCTTGTCACACCATCACCTGTCCACGCTCACTACGTGAGCAGGTCCCTGCACCCCTCTTCTCCTGCCGTGTGACCCCAGACAGGCCGGGGCACTCGCTGGGACCCCAGCTGTGCCTGTGAGGGGGCCCAGTGCCAAGCATTTTCATACAGCTCAACAGAAACATCAATGTCAGCACCAAGGATCTGTCAGCTGTCCAAAGAGTGAGCAACATGCTCATTCACCAGCAAAGGGGATTGTTTCTGAACACGGTCTCTGCCTTCCAGCTTTAGGACATTCCCTTTATAGTGGTCTCCACACGAACTTTGGTTGAAATTACATTACTAATTGGCAGAACTTTTTAATTAGAGCACTAAAAGGCAGCCTCAGTACACAGGATGTTCAGTCACTGCTCTTCCCTTTGAATTTCTTTTACTGTATAGAGTAAAGAAATTGGCCAGAGGAGGAACTGGTTACTACAAAAGCCTGATAACTGCTTCAATCCCTGCGCGTAGAACAATTAATCAATTAATTTAGCTCACTTGCATCAAGGCAAAGGTGTAGTGTCTAGGATGAAGTCAGCTTTGTGAATGATCTAATGAGGTAACTCAGTCAAGTTACTCCAGATTTACAGCAATACATAAGTAGAGAGTAGAATCAGACCCTGAAAGGAAGAGCCAGTTCATGTTAATTAAAAAAAAAAACAAACAAGAGTGGTTTCTGGTAAATTTGAGACTTTGATACTGATTGTGGAATAAAAATGCACCATGGGTTTGCACAGCCAGAGCCTGGATGGGAAAAGCAAACCTATCCAGCAAGGGCCCTTAAAATTAATTATGTATTCATGCCCATATTCCTCCAGCACATGTTTACAACTAACCATTAGCTGGAATGCATCTGGGAATAAGAACAAATTCTGCTGAATTTAGGAATAAGCTTTTAATACTTCTTTAATGGAAGGCTTTATGATACAGGGCATTCTGAGGAATAATCAACATTACTGCTGCTAGGGAAGCACTTTCAGGCCCTCAGATGAACCATTTCGTGTCTTATTCCTTGCCATCCTTTGGCATTTCCAGTACAGAACTCCTGGTCATGGCTTCATCAGATGTTTGTACACACACTCCCCACCTCCATGTGCATGTCACATAAATGAATTTGTTGTTGTCTGCAGCTGTACGGGGCAGACTTCAAGAAACCTCAAGTCAGTTCACAAGTCTGAATCACAGAACACTAGGGATTGGAAGGGACCTCGAAAGATCACACATCCTCAGCTCCTGAGCTCCAAAACCAGATCAGACAAACATCAGATAAACATCAGTCTCCTTTCAAGGCTTCAGAATTTCCTCTCTCAGCCAGGACTAAATAGTCCAGTTTGTTTATTCTGTTTTGTTTTCTTGTTTATGCTCCAACTTACAGCCTGAAGAATGGAATACAAATGATATATTGAACTGAATTAGGGAAGGAAGGGTTGCTCATGAGACTTTTGAGTCCACAGACTCCCCAAGTTTGCTAACAGCTTCATGTCTGACAGCATGTGGTCCCCACCTCGCCCCTGTCCATAGGCTGGAACTGCAAGTCCATGGAAGTAAGTTATTTGATCCCTGGAAACAATTAAACTGGATCAATTCCTAGTTATCTTTGGCCGTGTTCCTTAAATTACAAGAAACAAAAATTTTATTGTTCCATAGCTGGGTTTTCAGTTGAGAAAAGGGCTCATGCATTTATGATTTCAAACACTGCTTATGCTTTATGCCCTCATCTTCCCTGCTGTGGCGCGCGGAGTCGTGTGGCATTGATTGCACAATGAGCTCCTGAGCCAAGGTGTGATCCGTTACTCAGACAGGCTCACTGCACCTCCTTCTGTCTGAAATACCCCTGGAGGCTTCTCCTATTGCTCAATGCCATCGATGTTAATCTTTATGGAGCTGAAGTCTAAAATCACCAAGCGCAGAGGATCTCGCTCACTCCAAGCACAGTAACACAATAACCGCAAGGATCAGCCTCTAATCCAAATACAAGATGCACTGGGAGACTCCTACACAGAGACCAGTCCACAGACTACCAAGGGCAAGGCCAGTCACGAGGTTCAATTATTCCAAGATCACAAGTTCATTCATTTGCTCTGACTTTCCTCTCAAAATTCCTTCTTGGAGAGAAAAGAAAAATATTCCATAATAACAGCCAAAATAATTGTAAATCTCACATTTCTTTCATCTTAATATGTTGTATTGATGTTTCTTTACGTTATTCTAGAAGATGTAACAGTGCAAAAATCCACTAACATTCCCCCCCCCCCCCCCCCCCTATTCGCTGAA